>BLSH010277180.1:185598-205468 GCA_018402905.1 Glandirana rugosa
CCCCCCCCCCCCCCCCCCCCCCCCCCCCCCCCCCCCCCCCCCCCCCCCCCCCCCCCCCCCCCCCCCCCCCCCCAGTACTAACTTGAAGACAGGGGTATGGAAAGAAGAGTCATCTTTTGCCCCCCATGGTCCTAACACTTTTTTTGGCTACTGTTCATATTCCATTGACTTCTTCATAGTTCAACTGGGGGATGAACTAAAATAGTATGAGGTTGATTTACTAAAACTGGGGAGTGCGAAAACTACAGCTGTACGTGGTAGCCAATCGGCTTCTAACTTCAGCTTGTTCAATTAAGCTTTGATTAAAAAACCGGAAGCTGATTGGTTTCTATGCACAGCTGCACCAGATTTTGCTCTCTCCAGTTTTAGTAAATCAAACCCTATATGTCTAGGAACCCATGAAATAACATAAAATAAAGGAAATAAAGACAGAATACAGTTCTTTACTGGGAAATACTTACTCATGCTTTATTTTATTTAAAAAAAAAAAAAACATAGCTTGGAAAAGCACCACAGAAATGGCCATGTGCCAGTTACCGGATTCCAAGGCTATGTGCCAAAAAGAACTACAAGGCTATCCGCCATTGGGAGATCATCTCTAAGCAGATTAACCCTTTTAAGGCAGCTTTAAAAAACAACATTTAATCAAGTTTTGTCTTTATTATAAATCATTTCATTTCTTTTTATATACAGCTAGTATAAGTATCTGAATATGCATCTATATCAGCTTCCTGAAACTGACATTAAGGTTATAGGTGAACAATGGACTGAATCACTCAATAACTCTGTATGTGATTTTAAGGGAAATTCACCTTGATGTACTCATAACCTTCATGAACAAGAATGGAATGTATATTGCCGATTACTAGGGTCCTCATTTGGAGAAAAGTCCCTCTGTCCCTCTTTCCTCCTCATTTGTCCCTCATGTTGGTCTGATCTCTATAGTTGTACATAAAATGCACTTTTTATCTTTCAAAAAGTGATTCCCAGTGCTAAACCTTTCATCCAATTTCTAAATTGCTGCATTTGTAAATTTCAAAAAACATTATAAAGGAATAGTCGTGGTAAAATAAATGCTTATATACTTTTTCTAATAGGTGTTCCTCGTTCCCAAAAAGTTGGGAGGTATGGTCCTTGGATGTGGAGGCTGCATTAGATTTCTCTTTTTCAGGGGGGTTGCTCATCCTGTCCTAGGGTGACAACATTTACTCACCAAACAGTATCTATGAAGTTGTTGTCACCTTACAACAGGAAGTGCGGTAAAGAAGAACTCTATGAATTACTAGGGATTATTTTCCACCTTTACTTTGGGCCAGCTTGAGCAAATTATGCATATTTCACCTCCAAATGGTCGATAGTGAATCTGTAATTTGTAATAAATTCATAAATGCAAATTCTGCTACATACAGGAGGCGGCAACCTCTTACAGTCAGTGCTCCAGCCCAAAATAAGTCTGTAAAGTAATCTAAGTCCTGGAGGTCTTTTTTAATACTACAGTACACCCCCCCTTTATCTCGATAACAAGGGGGGGGGGGGTGTTGTAGTTTATAGGAGTGAACTTGTCAGGGTTGATAATATTTGAGATACAGCTGCAGTACAAAGGAACGCGCTGAATTTCTGGAAGCATCAACAGCTATTTCTTGCACTTATTGTACAGATATAACAAAACACTTTTACTGATATACTTAAAGCGGAGTTCCACCCAAAAATGGAACTTCCGCTTTAAGCACTCCTCGCCCCCTTACATGCCACATTTGGCATGTCATTTTTTTTGGGGGGGAGTGTGTCCCCAGGTTTCAGAGGGACTTCCTGTCCCTCTTCCACCTTCCGCCTCGGGGGCCGCCTAGGTGACTCCTCCTCTCCTCCTAGGCGGCCCCTTCCTCCTGGCAATCTTCTGGCACACGTCACAGGTGCCAGAAGATTGCCTGGCCACTAGGAATGCGCAGCGCGACTCGCGCATGCGCAGTGGGTGCCCGGCCGTGAAGCCGGGCCAGGTGCCCACACTAGGAATAACGGGGCCATCGGGAGGAGGGGGGAGACGAGCGAGGCTTCGGGCGCAGCCATCGCTGGACCGGGAGACAGGTAAGTTACTGTTTATTAAAAGTCAGCAGCTACACTTTTTGTAGCTGCTGACTTTTAATAAACACAATAAGTGTGGAACTCCGCTTTAAAGTGGTAGTAAGCCCTCACATATACCCAGTGAAGTGACTATCCTCAGGTGATACACAGAGATGAAACAGATCCTCTTACATAAGTTGTACATGTTTATCTGCTTCTTACAGTCGTGCAAAGTCCAGAATGTATACAGATTGTCTGAGCTTTCAGGAAGCAAGGGGTAGGAAGCTGAAGCTACTGTCTGCAGAGCTCATTGAGAACTCATTGGAGGGAAGGGACACCCCCCCCCCCTTCACACAGACACAGGAACAGAGCTGAGGCTGTCAATCACAGTCTGTGTGATGGAGGTCCCTCCCTGGTCACCATTTTTCTCTTGGTGTCAGGAAAACATGTCAGAAGTGACTCATGCTGATAGCAGAGGAACGAGAGAATGACACTTAGTACTCTGAATGTAGACAAACACATCTATAAAGGGAATGCTTTGTTCATATTTCATGTCTGAGGTTTACAACCACTTTAACAGACCAAAAAGGAGCAAATAGGGGAAGTTAATTTTTATGGTTTACATACACTTTAAAGTCTCGCTACCCCTGCTCAGGGCTGGCCCAAGACATTGTGCTGCCTGGGTCCAAGAATGAATTGCTGCCCCCCCCCAACAAGAATATTTTATATCATATAATTGAAACTAAAATTTAATTTATCAGGAAGTCAGATTTATTTACATGCAACAGCACCTTGTCTATATGCAAAATGATATGGCATACCATTATGTTCAATTCCAAGGGGCGGGCTAGGGCAGTATATGGGCAGGCTAGGGCAGTATATAGACAGGCTAGGGTAGTATATGGACAGGCTAGGGTAGTATAGGGGCAGGCTAGGGTAGTATATGGACAGGCTAGGGTAGTATAGGGGCAGGCTAGGGTAGTATATGGACAGGCTAGGGTAGTATATAGACAGGCTAGGGTAGTATATGGACAGGCTAGGGTAGTGTATGGACAGGCTAGGTTAGTATATGGACAGGCTAGGGTAGTATATGGACAGGCTAGGGTAGTATAGGGGAAGCCAGGATAGCATATAGACAGGCTAGGGTAGTATATGGACAGGCTAGGGTAGTATATGGACAGGCTAGGGTAGTATATGGACAGGCTAGGGTAGTATAGGGACAGGCTAGGGTAGTATAGGGACAGGCTAGGGTAGTATATGGACAGGCTAGGGTAGTATAGGGACAGGCTAGAGTAGTAAATGGGAACACTAGGGTAGTATATGGAGAGGCTAGGGAAGTATATGGACAGGCTAGGGTAGTGTATAGACAGGCTAAGGCAATATAGGGATGGGCTAGGGTAGTATAGGTGCAGGCAGAGTGGCCCGGGGGGCAGTTGTCATCATGACAAAAAAGACTTCTGATAAAAAAATCTTGGGTCGTCAATTTGCTGGGTAAATAGCAGAGAAGGAGAGGTGGCCGTGGTTCAATTTGCTGCCCCTCTTAAAGTGCTGCCTGGGTCCAATAGACTCACTTGGACCCTTGGTAGGGCCGGCCCTGCTCTTGCTGCATTCTCTGTAATGATTATGGGCAGAAGAGACGGGAAGAACTGGATACCTGAATGTAGAGATCTTGTCTCTGGAGCCCCAGTTGGCTGGTTGTTGAGTCAGACCATTGGTATCTACCACCCCAGAACAAAACTAAACATTTTGGTTGTAATGATCCTTTAAGTAACATAGTGGTGTCAGCATTGTATTATAATACAAATGGTTAAAAAAAAATGTTTTTCTCATATATATTATAGCCTTATATTCATTTGGAAACTGACACATCATCATTTTTATAGAATGTGCTGGCTTTTCTCTGGTACATGCCAGTCATTGTGAAAGTGCCTCCATTATTATTCATCCGCTTATGAAACCACAAACCTCTGACAGTTGCAAAAAGTAAAAGTTTTATATGAAAGGTGGTTACAGCAGTTGGGCGTGTAAACAAGCCCTCAGCTTTTTATGCAGTTTAACCACTTAAGGACCGTAAGGATTTACCCCCTTCCTGACCAGGCCATTTTTTGCGATTCGGCACTGCGTTGCTTTAACTGACAATTGCGCGGTCGTGCGACGTTGTACCCAAACAAAACTGCCGTACTTTTTGCCCACAGATGGAGCTTTCTTTTGATGGTATTTGATCACCTCTGCGTTTTTTATTTTTTGAGCTATAAACAAAAAAAGAGAAAAATTTAGAAAAAAAACATGTTTTACTTTTTGTTATAATACATATCCAAAAAAATATATAAAAACAAATGTATTCATCAGTTTAGGCCAAAATGTATTCTGCTACATGCTTTTGGTAAAAAAAATCACAATAAGCGTATATTGAATGGTTTGCGCAAAAGTTATAGCGTCTACAAAATAGGGGATAGATTTATGGCATTTATTTATTTTTTACTAGTAATGGCGGTGATCAGTAATTTTTAGCGGGACTCCGACATTGTGGCGGACAGATCGGACACCTAACGGACATTATTACAGTAATCAGTGCTAAAAATATGCACAGTTATTGTACTAATGAGGCTGGCAGGGAAGGGGTTAACATCAGGGGCGAGCAAGAGATTAAGGCCTCATACACACGGGCGTATATAAAAAAATAAACAAAACGTCGGGCCCGACGTCAAGGAAAAAAAGGCAACGTTTTTCGGCGTTATGTATTGACGTTTTTCGGCGTTAGTGAGCGTCGGCATCAATAGGCGTCAATAGGCGTTTTTTAAAACAAAATCATCCCTCTGCTATTTTTCAACCTAAAAACGTCGGCGTCAAAAAACGCCGGAAAACGCCGGTATAATAATAGGTGGCATATGGTGGCATATGTTGGCGTTTCTAAGGCCTAAGGCCTCATACACACGGACGTTTTTTGACGCCGGCGTTTTCTGGCGTTTTTTGCAGTTCTCCATGTTAGTCAATGGCCCCATAAAAACGTCGGCGTTTCTGAGCTGTAGGTGGCGTCGGCGTTAGTGAGCAGAAAGTAGAACCCATGGCCATCGCGTTCTGAGGCTGTAACATTTTGACGTTTTTTGACGCCGACGCCACAATATGCCAAGAAACGCCAACATATGCCACCATATGCCACCTATTATTATACCGGCGGTTTCCGGCGTTTTTTGACTCCGACGTTTTTAGGTTGA
Source organism: Glandirana rugosa (assembly GCA_018402905.1). Taxonomy (NCBI): domain Eukaryota; kingdom Metazoa; phylum Chordata; class Amphibia; order Anura; family Ranidae; genus Glandirana; species Glandirana rugosa. The sequence continues at coordinate 190,872 of BLSH010277180.1, forward strand.
AAAATAGCAGAGGGATGATTTTGTTTTAAAAAACGCCTATTGACGCCGACGCTCACTAACGCCGAAAAACGTCAATACATAACGCCGAAAAACGTCTCCTTTTTTTCCTTGACGTCGGGCCCGACGTTTTGTTTATTTTTTTATATACGCCCGTGTGTATGAGGCCTTAATGTGTTCCCTGTTTGTGTTTTCAAACTGTATGGGGGATGGGCTGCCTGGGGAAACACACAGATCCATCTTCCTGCTTAGCAAGAAGACAGATCTCAGTGTCATACCCCGTCAGAACGGAGATCTGCCTGGTTTACTTCAGCAGATCCTGTTCTGTGCTGGGAACGATCGCGGACGACCCCGCTGATTGGCTCCCCCACCGGCCAATTGGAGCCCACGAAAGCCAGTGTACGAATCGCTGTAGCAGTACAGTGATCTGTGCAGCTGAGCCACCTTCCGCAGTACATCTTTGGCGGGTGGTCAGCAAGTGGTTAAGCTTTGACAAAAAGACCTGGGAGCTGATTGGCTACCATGCACAGCTGCACCATATTTTGCACTCTCCAGTTTTAGTAAATCAACCCCAATGTGTCCATGCACAAAGCAAGGTTTAACTCCATAATCTAGAGCAGTGTTTAGCACTGAAAAAAAAGCCCAAATCTGTGATGAGTATTTTGGATTATTTTATCCTTTGTGCTTTTAAACATGTATTACCGGTAAATCGTGTTCATGGGTCCACACACAAATGTATTCTAGTAGGGCTGGAGGAGTGGATGAAGAATTATGCTGCACATACAAATATCTATTTAAACGCAAGTAGTGTCGTTTACAGGCCATAACATACTGGACGTTTCTGCAAGCTTCTGGCAACAAGATCCACTGTTGATATGAGTATTTACATTATGCCCGTGTTCATGAGCCCATAGAACACAGGTGTCAAACTGGTGGTCCCTCTACCTGTTGCAAAACTACAAGGCATTGCAAGACTGACAGTTACAAGCATGACTCCCTTAGGCAGAGGCATGATGGGACTTGTAATTCCGCAAGAGCTGGAGTCCCAACAGTTTGACACCCCAGCCTTAGAACCTTTATCTCTGGATTTTTTGGGGGGGAATTAATGGTAAGATCTCCCTTGCTCAATTTCCATCAACATGGGAGTGTACACTATATATCAATGAATATGTGTGTGTATATAAATATATTAGACTGTATATATTTTAATACACCGCGTCAAGTGTACTATATACCGTACACCCCCTAATGCATTGATATATAGTGTACACTCCCATACTGATGGGTTCCCAAAGGTGGGTTCCAACCCACCTTTGGGTGCCCAGCTCTTCCTGTTACATTCTCCATAATATAAAATAAACAGTCCAGCAGAGAAAGTGGGAACCCCCCATAATAGACACAAAAGAAGAAAAGGGCAGGATAACAAACCCCCATAATATTCCTGGTTGTACACTGCAGAGATCTCACCTTCTAGGTCCACAAAACAAACAGGTTAAAACCCAACTGAACCAGAATCAGAATTTACTATTGTAATGCAGCCAGGCTTTTTATCTGGTAATAAATACACTACATAGTACTAAATAATTTTAGTACTAAGTCAAAGTTTAAAATACCCTTTGCGGGCAGCACCTTGGAGAGGCAGACCTCTGCTCTCGCACACAACCAGCCACCCTACTCTCCCTCCTTGCACATTGCTCCAATCCAAAGTGTTGTATCCCCTTGTTGATATGAGCAATGTGCAAGAGGGTGTTGGAGACCCAAGCCGCAGGTTGTGTGTGAGAGCAGTGGTCCGACTCTTCAAGGTGCTGCTACAACTGGGTATTTTAACCCTTGCTACAGAAATGACGTACTAAAAAAATAAATACATTTATTACTGTACACGCAGCCTAACTGCATTACAGCAATAAATCCAGAGAGTTCAATTGCGCTTTTTACCAAAAACTTAAAGTGGAGTTCCACCCAATAGTGGAACTTCCGCTTTAAGGGGAGGTGACTCCCCGACATGCCATAATTGGCATGTCATTTTTTGGGGGGGGGGGGGGGGTCAGTTGGGACCCTATTTTCACTGGGTCCTAGCTGCACTTCCTGTCCTGGTGCCGGGGACCGGAAGGAAGTTCACCCCTCCACCCGGTGATCTTCTGGGACACGTCACAGGTCCCAGAAGATACGCCGGCCATTCACAAAGTGCAGCGAGACTCGCACATGCGCCACCGAGGGGAGGGGGAGAAGAGCGAGCCCTCGGGCATCGCTGGAGCCTGGGACAGGTGAGTGTCCAATTGTTAAAAGTCAGTGGCTACACTTTTTGTAGCTGCTGACTTTTAGCTGGGTGGAACTCCGCTTTAAAATTTTACTAACCCCACAACAGTAAAATCAGTCTGTATGAGCAGCATACCATGCGTGTTATACTCATTGTGGAACTTAAGGGGTTAATCCTCTGCATTGTTTAAAAAAAAGGCTGTTTTATCCTGTATGCATTGATTCTTCCCTCCTGCACTGTCAATCTGAGAAAGTCCATATAATACAGAGCAGGGTGGTAAGGCTGCATATGCTCAGTTTGGTCTCTTATGCTGGATGAAACATTTCCTGTATCAGTTGAACTGTTCAGGTCACATGATATTGACATCACACATGTGGGCGTGTATACAGGCTGTAGTGGAAATCTCCTCCTATTTGAACAAACAGCTATGGACAAACTGTGCAGGTTATCAGGAAACCATGGTATACAGATCATCCCAAAAGGTATATAGTGGCATTATTTTAATGTAAAAAGAAGATTTATACGCTGTGGGCACTGTGTGTGTGTGTGTGGAGGGGGGGGGGGGGGTAGATGAACTATTGTCATATTACTGGGTTTAGTAACACTTTAAATATTAGATTTGGTGGGACTGAGTCTAAACTTCTTTTATGCAGCCGAAGTTGGCTGTTAGGTCAGATTTATTATGGTGTGGTAGCTTTTTTATCTGATCTTTCAGTCATTATAGATAATAGTTTATTATGGGCACTGATAATATTTGTTATCTAGGCCGGTGCCTACCTTGTCTATTGGTAGCGCTGGCCCTGACTGAGGTCTATGGACCTCAAGTCGCATGAAAGTTGGACGAAAGCAGTGCAAGAATGACTTTAAAGTTGAGGCGACTTAAAGTCAAACAGATATGAACGGCTATCATTGGGAAACATGGAGTGCGACTTCTCATGCAATATTGAGGTCCAAAGTCGCATTACAAGTTGCACAAGTGTGTATGGACTCTCAAGAGCTTTATGTGCCCCTCAAAAAGCTAGCAAAGGCCAAAAGGCAAGATCATTACATATGTTGGAAAAAAAAAAAAAACAGGAGAAAATATTTTGAAAAAAAAATAAATCTTTATTCACATAAACACCACCACACCCTAATCCATAACTAAAACTATTCAAGTAATCAAATCCCCAGGGAAGAACGGATGAGCAGAATATTAAATACAAATCCAACAACCAAAGAAGAGATTACTCAAAAGTCGCAGGGAATATCCTATTGCCTCTTGGGGGATCAGGAAGGAATTTTTCCCCCCATTGGAGCAAATTGGATCCATGCTTTGCTGGGGTTTTTTTGCCTTCCTCTGGATCAAGTGTGGGTATAGATTGTGTATATGGAGGTTTTCTATTTGTGTGTTTTGGTTTCGTTTTTTTCTGTGTCTTGAACTAGATGGACTTGCATCTTTTTTCAGCTAGGTTAACTATGTTACTATGCAATCGGCCTATTGCAGCTGTGCTTTGATAATTTGTGTTCCACATTACTGGTTATATTAAATGTTTTTGAAGTTTAAATGTTGTATTATTTTATTTTTTTCCCTACATTTTAATGAATTTCTACTTTGGTTGTTGGATTTATATTTTTTGTTCTGTCCATTAGTTCTTCCCAAGGCATGTGATTATTTTAATTGTACTTACGGTTTAGGACAGGGGTCTCCAAACTTTCAAAAACAGGGCCAGTCATCCTTCAGACATTAGCCGTGGCAAGTGGGAGTAGAAAATGCTTCGCAACAATGCCCCATTACTGGTGTCAGTGAGAGGAATAGTGCCCCATCATTGGTGTCAGTGGGAGGAATAGTGTCCCATCATTGGTGTCAGTGAGAGGAATAGTGTCCCATCATTGGTGTCAGTGGAAGGAATAGTGCCCCATCATTGGTGTCAGAGGGAAAAATACTGCCCCATCATTGGTGTCAGTGGGAGGAATACTGCCCCATCTTTGGTGTCAGTGGGAAGAATAGTGCCCCATCATTGGTGTCAATGGGAGGAACAGTGCCCCATTGTTGGTGTCAGTGGGAGAAATAGTGCCCCATTGTTGGTGTCAGTGGGAGAAATACTGCCCCATCATTGGTGTTAGTGGGAGGAATAGTGGCCCATTATTAGTGTCAGTGAAAGGAGTAGTGCCCTTTCATTGTTGTCAATGGGAGGAATAGTGCCCCATAATTGGTAGCAGTGGAAGGAATAGTGCTCCATCATTGGTGTCAGATGGAAGAATAGTGCCCCATCATTGGTGTCAGTGGGACGAATAGTGCCCCATCAATGGTGTCAGAGGGAAGAATTGTGCCCCATCATTGGTGTCTGTGGGAAGAATAGTGCCCCATCATTGGTGTCAGTGGGAGGAATAGTGCCCCATCATTGGTATCAGAGGGAAGAATAGTGCCCCATCATTGGTGTCAGTTGGAAGAATAGTGCCCCATCATTGGTGTCAATTGGAGGAACAGTGCCCCATTGTTGGTGTCAGTGGGAGAAATAGTGCTCCATCATTGGTGTTAATGGGAGGAATAGTGCCCCATCATTGGTGTCAGTGGAAGAAATAGTGCCCCATCATTGGTGTCAGTGAGAGGAATAGTGCCCCATTATTGGTGTCAGTGAAAGGAATAGTGCCCTTTCATTGTTGCCAATGGGAGGAATAGTGCCCCATAATTGATATCAGTGGGAGGAATAGTGATACGATATACTGTATGTTTTTTCCTCTTTTTTCCCCCTTTTTTTCAACATATGTATAGATTTTGCCTATATATATATATATATATATATATATATATATATATATATATATAGGCAACAGGTTTTCTTAACCACCAACCTTCCCAGCTGCAGATACTTGTCTTCCTTTCATTTCCTTGGCACTCCGCTCGGCTCATGGGAGTGAAAGACAAAATCCTGTCTAGGCTCCAAGTCCCCAAGTGAGGCTGGATACCTGAGCAGCCAATCACCAACACTGTCACATGTTAAGAAGGGCTGTGAGTCCTTCCATACCTGAAAGTACTGGCTATTTCTCTTTGCTCTTGGCTAAATGGAGTTGCAGGGGAGCAAAAAGAAGGTGAGTATGTGCAGCTGCGCAGGCCAGTAGTTAAAGTGGACTATGCACAGATTCCGTTCAAAGCCCTGTAGCACCCTCTACATAGGTAGTGTGCTAGTGGTAGGATTTTTGTATGAGATGCAAAAAGAAGAAAAGAAATGAGCCGCTCCAGGTGTGTATTGATGAATGCAAAATCAAGTAAGCAGGTGCAGGTCCGGTCCGTGATCGGGATACGTAGACAAAGCAAGAGATGTGACTGCACTCTGAGACCTGAAAAAGCGTGAAATTCACTGGAGTAAAAGTTCCAGATACATGCCAGGCAGACAAAAGGGTACAAAACCACAAAATAGCAGCAAGGATTTTTGTAGCACAGGTAAGTTTAAGCATTGTGTGGGCTGAGAGTGGCCTAGAGTAGCAGCTGGTGACTCACAGGATGCATCACTGATTCCTCACCTTACCTTCCAGAGGCTTCTGGAGTCTTCTAGAAGGAGACAGGAGGGGAGGAGAGGTGGAGCTTGTCTGGGGTGTTTGGGGAGCCCTGACCAATCCCCAACCTGGATTGGCAGGGGGCAGGCCTCCTTAAATGCCTAGGGTCAGCCCAGCTGGGGAGGAGTTGTTCGGGTGGAAGAGTTGGAGATGGAGTAGAGAGTGTGGAGGCTGTCGGGCCCTTGAGGGAGCTCTCCAGCCTGAGGGGGGGGGTGACTTCGGGCCAGGGGCTCGGGTGCATCCAGGAGGAGTGAAGAGATCCTGGAACAGAGGCACAGGAGAGAGAGCAAGTAAAGGACAGCGGGAGAGAGCACTGCTAAGTACTCCAGGAGGGCTGGTGAGTGATATTAACATTCAGTAAGAGGACTGGGGAGCCACGCCTAGGACTGGGAGTTCGCAGTCAGGAGTGGGTGCAGAGCCAGAGAAGTGGACTGTGGAGATATGGGCAGTGGAAAGAGGCATCTGCAGCCAGGAGGGCTGGCAGGGCCTGAAGAGGACTTATTAAGAGTATAAGCCAAGCGGACAGCTAGCACTAGAACTGTTCTACACCATAGGGGCCCGAGGTCCTTGACCGCAAGAGGCATTTGCTTTAGGCCTGGCTGAGTTAGTGCCAGGCCTATCAACCATGTGCTGGCTGGTCCAGGAGAGTAACTAAGAGTTGTGCAGGAGTAACATTCTGCAGAAGTAGTGTGCAGGATGTGAAGAGAGGAACAGTCTGCAAGTATTGTGCTGCAGGAGACTGTGAGGAAGTGTGTGCAAAGAGTTTACTAAGAGGTCCCACTCTAAATAAATTGCAAAAATTCTTCTGGGTATCTCATAACCCCCCCTAAAAATAAAATAAAATAACAAAAACCAAGCACTTGGACTGGTTCCTGACTTTGGATGTCTGGGAAGAGTGTGACTGTTTGGGCAGGGTGACAGGTGAACCACTACTTTCAGCAACCCCTACAGGGGGAAATGGCTATAGCTCTGATACACAAGGCTGTTTAGCACAAATGAATGACCCTTAAGGGTGCAAACCGTGTGTTTTAAAGTCCATGGGTTAAATGCTTAATAATAAAAGTGCATCAGGGAATAGAGTCACAAGAACGGGGGATCGAATTGGCACTTCAGGGGGAAGTTTCAAGTAGAGGGTAGAATTGGTCTCCAAAGAACATTAGATAAAAAGGGGCCTCTGAATGTAGACTGTTAACAAATTTATTACATACAGAACATTAAAATTCACTTACATTTAGTGATGTGTACTCACGTCCAAAGCACATCCATGTTCATTGTGAGGGGAGTCAATCGCTCGCGCTGCGGGTGTTCTGCCACCACTCTGTAGTATCCTTAGCCGGCTGGATGGTAAGGAAGGACCAGGAACAAGGGCTGTAATGCTGATGAGGTGCAGTGTCAAGCTTGATGACATCACCGGAAGGGATTGCGACACGTTTCGGAGCATGCGGATAGGAAATAAGTTGTGCTCCTTTGCCAAGCTCAGCTTGGTGATAAGAGAAGAGAAATGTAAGAGAAATATCAGCTTGACAAAGGAGCAAACCTGATTCCCTATGGCTCAGTGCGTATGCTCTGAAATGTGGCACAATCACGTCATCGCGCCCAACGCTGCGCCTCATCAGCGTTCCAGCTTTCGTTCCTGTCACTGAATTTGTGTCAGGGTTATTAGAGGCCACTGCTAGATGACTCATCCTTCATCCTGGCAGCTCTCTGGTGCCTTCCCTGGGTATCTGGAAAGTTGGAGAACATTCTAGAACTAGTGGGTGGAGGTGAGAAGGGGTTGCCTTGAATATTTATGGGCTATCACACAATCCCCAGGGGTGGGCCTGTTAACCACTTACCAACCGGAAGGTTTTGCAGCTTTAGGACCAGAGCACTTTTTGCGATTCGGCGCTGCGTTGATTTAACTGACAATTGCGCGGTCGTGCAACGTTGCACTCAAACAAAATTTGCGTCCTTTTTCCCCCACAAATAGAGCTTTCTTTTGGTGGTATTTGATCGCCTCTGCGTCATTTCTTATCGCCGCTATAAACAAAAGAAGAGCGACCATTTTGCAAAAAAACCCAAATTTCTTACTTTTTGCTAAAATTCAAATCCAAAAAAAAAATATAAAAAAACATTTTTTTTCACCGTTTTTGGCCGATTTATATAATTCCTCATATTTGTGATCAAAAAATTGCAATCGGCGTTTATTGATTGGTTTGCGCAAAAGTGGCCGCGTTTACGGATGGTGAGAATTAATTTCTGGGGTTTTTATTTTTTTAAATTTTTTTACTAGTAATGGCGGCGATCTGCGATTTTTAGCGGTACTGCGATATTGGGGCGGACATGTCGGACATTTTTGACACTTTTTTGGGACCAATGACATTTATTCAGCGATCAGAAATTTAAATGTCCACTGATTACTGTATAAATGTCATTGGCAGTGAAGGGGTTAACCTGGGGAGGAGAGCTAAGGGTTAACTGTGTTCCCTGGGTGTGTTCTTACTGTGGGGGGGGGGTTGGGCTAACATGGGCATGAGAGATCTAACTGATCCCAGTGACAGGGATCAGTAGATCTCTCATACCCCCACTGACAGAGCGGGGAACCGCCGTGTTTACATCGGCGGTTCCCCGTTCTTTCCCTGTAGCCGCTCATTGCGGCTCGCCGGCGGACATCGGGTCCGCCCGAGCTGCGGGCACACTCCTCAGGAGTGCGGCGGGTGCGCGCGCATGCCCCCTGGTGGCTGATTGCAGATCGCCGCTTATTTACGGCGATTCGCGCAGGGCTCCCCGACTGCCGCCGTAAAAACACAGCGCGCGGTCGGGAACCGGTTAAGGAACTGAGATCACCCATAAATAGACATGAGCCATGCCAGCAGAGGAGGCGGGTGGGAGGTTTACCTTGGGCTGGAGTTCAGGAGGCTGGCCTGGAAGGATCCCACTACAGGAGGCAGTTGGAGGGATTCATGCCGGAGAGGCAGCGGGAGAGGAAAGAAAGTGAGTAGATCGGTGCAGGGACAGACAAGGGAAGAGACTGCCAGCTGTAGCAGTGCTCCTTTGAAGACCGCGGTTTGCCAAGTCTTCATCCAACGTTGCCCTTGGGAATCTCCATGTGTGTGTCAGTCGGAAGGACTGGGGGAAGCAAACAGCCAGATGGGCTGGTGGAAGACAGGTGGTCTGGTATCTTCTGCAGTGGTAGAACTGGGCTCATTGTCTACAGCAGTGGTTCTCAACTCCGGTCCTCGGGACCCACTAACAGGCCAGGTTTGCAGGATAACTGAAATACATCACAGGTGATATCATTTGCTGCTCAGTGATTGCAGTATTCTAGTCTGCATCTTCCCAAGGTAATACTTAAAACCTGGCCTGTTGGTGGGTCCCGAGGACCGGAGTTGAGAAACACTGGTCTACAGGAAGGCAGAAGGAGATGCTGTTCATTCCACAATGTACTAAAACTTGGCCACACAGGGACGTGGAGTTCCTAGCCTGTAATGGGCTGTTGCTGAATTGACAAGACTGTTAATTCCCCAGGAGTGATCAGCAGGTGCTGCATATAGTGCAGTGTTTCTCAACCTTTTTTCAGTCAAGGCACCCTTTAAAATTGTAGACAATCTCGAGGCTCTCTACCAAAATATGGACAGTCTTTAGGCACCCCATCCTAAAATGTAAAAACGATTCTAATAATTTTACATAATGCAGCAACATCAATAAACATAGGACACCCAACGTTACAGGTGACTAGTATTCCAAGGCTTCTCCCAAAACTGATGGAGCGAGGCAGGGGAGGGTGAAACAAGCAGGCTATGCAGGTGACTGACATCCTTCTTATCACCTGGTGATGTCATTGCTTGTTAGGATGTAATGGTGCAGAAGGAAAACCTGTGGCTTTGTGTAACTAAAAAGCAGGCTTCGTTCACTCGCCACCTTGTATATAATTTTCGGGCAAATTTTAGGCATTTTGCCAAGGCACCCCTGAAGAAACCTCAAGGCACCCCGGGGTGTCTGGGCATCCCGGTTGAAAAGGGATGATATAGTGAACCACGTTTGTGCAGGAGGAAGGAAGAAAAGTGTTGTTCTGTGTTCTGGACATTTTTCAAGTTGGGTATCCCATAATTCCCTACCCCATCCCAACTCAACAAAAACAAGCCAAGCACTGATTTCTGTGTCTGAGCAAATGAAGGAAATACTAAGTGACTGGCTGTGCAGCAGTGGGGACCCGAACATCAGCGACTCCTGCAGGGGTAGTGCTACACATGCAACATGCATTGCAGTATCACATGCATTACCTCAATGCAGAGATCTAAATGGGCCCTAAATCTTCATGTTCAACAATAAGGCCTCATACACACGGGCATTTTTTGACGCCGGCGTCTACTGACGTTTTTTTCTGCTCCCCATGTTAGTCAATGGCCCCACAAAAACGTCGGCGTTTTTGAGCTGTAGGTGGCGTCGGCGTTAGTGAGCAGAAAGTAGAACCCACAGCCCTCGCGTTCTGAGACTGCAAAATGTTGGCGTTTTTTGACACCGACGCCACAAAGCGCCAACTAACGCCAACAAACGCCAACTAATATTGTACCGGCGTTTACTGGCGTTTTTTGACGCCGACATTTTTAGGTTGAAAAATAGCAGAGGGATGATTTTTAAAAAAAAAACGCCTATTGACGCCGACGCTCACTAACGCCGAAAAACGTCAATACATAACGCAGAAAAACGTCGCCTTTTTTTCCTTGACGTCGGTCCCGACGTTTTGTTTATTTTTTTATATACGCCCGTGTGTATGAGGCCTAATAGATTGGAAGTGTTTCATTTTGCTGGATACATTATATCTCCTTCCTGTTTACCAGAACAGATATTTTTTATGACAGATGAAAAATCCCTCATATTCCCAGGATGTTGTCACTGATATTGAGGATATCCTATTAAGAATGTAATAGTACTCAAGAGGCCCTCAAAGTGAAAACAAACTGCCTTATCATTGTTAAGAACAAAAAAAAGAGGTAAAAAAGAATGGGGAATTTTACACACAGTGTGACTTTTTGAAGGATGTTGTTTATTACAAAAAATAACTTTATTCTTTACCGGCAACTTGCAATCAGATTTGCTGCAACACTTTGTTACCTTTATTATTTAACAGTCTATGGACCCAGAAATGTTTTTTTGTAAAGCAGTTTGAGGTTTGACACACAAAACTTGCACCTAAGATGTTGTGTCTGTGATTTTGCCTGGAGTTTTCCATGAGTAACACCTTGCTTAACCACTTCAGCCCCGGAAGGATTTCCCCCTTTAGGACCGGAGCCCTTTTTGCAATTCGGCACTGCGTCGCTTTAACTGACAATTGCGCAGTCGTGCAACGTTGTACCCAAACGAAATTTGCGTCCTTTTTTCCCCACAAACAGAGCTTTCTTTTGGTGGTATTTGATCACCGCTGCGTCATTTCTGATCGCCGCTATAAACAAAAGAAGAGCGACAATTTTGCAAAAAAAACACAAATTTCTTACTTTTTGCTAAAATACAAATCCAAAAAAAAAATATAAAAAAACATTTTTTTCATCGGTTTTGGCCAATTTATATTCTTCCTCATATTTGCGATAAAAAAATCGCATTCGGCGTTTATTGATTGGTTTGCGCAAAAGTGGTTGCGTTTATGGATGATGAGAATTAATTTCTGGGGTTTTTATTTTTTTTTTATTTTTTACTAGTAATGACGGCGATCTGCGATTTTTAGCGGTACTGCAATATTAGGGCAGACATGTCGGAACATTTTGACACTTTTTTGGGACCATTGGCATTTATACAGAGATCAGTGCTATAAAAATGCACTGATTACTGTGTAAATGCCATTGGCAGTGAAGGGGTTAACCTGCAGGGGGCGCTCTAAGGGTTAACTGTGTTCCCTGGGCGTGTTCTAACTGTAGGGGGACTGCCCTAGCAGGGGAAGGGAAGTGATCACAGCCTCCATGTACAGGAAGGCTGTGATCACAGCCCTTCCCCCTCTCTCAGAACGGAGGTCCGTGTTTACTTACACTGACCTCCGTTCCTTCACTCCGGGGGGGGGGGCACCGCGGGTGGCCGGCGGCAATCGAAGCCGCTGCACCAGCTCCCTGGCCCTCCCCGGACACATTGAGCGCGCGGGCGCGCCTCCGGCGGCGCGCGCGCGCTCACTGGGCGCGATCTCGCAGCCGCCGTCATATGATGGCGATTTGTGCAGGAGCGCCACCTTGTCGCCGTCAATTGCCGATTGACGGTCGGCAAGCGGTTAAAGTGATACTAAACCCTTACGTTTTTTTTTTGCCTATATCTGTTACTAAATAATAGCATTACATGAGAAGTCTAACCAGTGTGTTATTTTCACTTGTTTTATTCAGGCTCCATTTTTCCCATTTCCGGTTGTCCTGTTTGCTGGGTGACCCGTGCATTGCCGATCTCATAGTGTGACCCGTGCGTGCGCGCTCACACCTATGTGACTACAGCCCTGCGTAGGAACGCTGGCTGCGCTCCAACTCACTGTGTCCCCGGGCACAGAGGATGCTATAGCTCCGCCTCCCATGTGCTTTGACACTATGAGATCGGCAATACATGGGTCACACAGCAAACAGGACAACCGGAAATGGGAAAAACGGAGCCTGAATAAAACAACTTAGAAGCAAAAATGACACAAAAGGTTAGACTTCTCATGCAATGCTATTATTTAGTAACAGATATAGGCGAAAAAACGTGAGGGTTTAGTATCACTTTAACCCCTTCATGCCTGACATTTGTTGCTCACAAGTTAAAATCTGTATTTTTTGCTAGAAAATGAACCCCCAAACATTATATATTTTTTAGCAAAGACTCTAGAGAATAAAATGGTGATCATTGCAATATTTTATGTCACACGGTATTTGTGCAGCGGTCTTTCAAATGCAATTTTTTTGGAAGAAATACACTTTCATGAACTAAGAAAAAAAACAAAACAGTAAAGTTAGCCCAATTTTTTTTTTGTATAATGTGAAAGACGATGTTACCCTGAGTAAATAGATACCTAACATGTCATGCTTTAAAATTGCGCACATTTGTGGAATGGTGACAAACTACGGTACTTAAAAATCTCCATAGGCGACACTTTATACATTTCTACAGGTTACCAGGTTAGAGTTGCAGAGGAGGTCTTGTGCTAGAATTATTGCTCTCGCTCTCACGAGTGTGGCAATACCTCACATGTGTGGTTTGAACACTTTTTACATTTGTGGGTGCGATGTATGTATGCGTTCGCTTCTGCGCGCGAGCACGAAGGGATGGGGCGCTTTAAATTTTTTTTTTTTTTTTTACACTTCCCATTAAAAAAAAATTCTGATCATTTTTATTGCTGTCACAAGGAATGAAAACATCACTTGTGAAAGTAATAGGCAGTGACCGGTGTTCTTTATGGAGTCTATAAGACCCTAAATCCCTCCTTTGCATTTAAAAGCATTCAAAACGCCAAGTTTGGCTGTTGTGAATGCTGCCTTTTTTTTAAATTTGTCGCCTTTAAGTCTTTTTGTAAACTGGAAGTGATGTCAGGACATCACTTAGGATTACTAGATCCGAGACCCAATCAAAGCCGATTCCGGACGTGATGGCTGGTCGCTTGGGCCACCCGGTGGAAGGCGGCGCGGGGGGGCATCTGCTTGGGAAAGCCGACCATCAGCTCTAAAAAACGGTACCGGGGTGATACCTGCAGCTGCCAGGTACAACCCCTTCAAGATGAAGGCCACATATTTGAGTTACATTGGTGTGAAGGGGTTAAGAGTTTGTTCACCTTTACCAGAAAACTACCAATGCAGATAAGGGGCACCTGTAGATAAAAACAAACTGTGCAGCTCTGACTAAAGCTGAATAAAACCCTTGCTATAGATGTAGGCCATTTATGTACCTCTTGAAGCCTGATTGGAATACTCCCAGAGATGGCATCACACCGTCCTGCCTTATTGCTAAGACATTCTCAGCCGATTCATACCCCTTTACATGCGCTCTGAGTTTAGCGATGCGAACAGACGAGGTAGTGGACCACACATTTTCGGGGATCTGAAAGTTTGCTCCTGTGATGGTGAGGGTGAGCAATATTGGCTGGGAGCAGGCCTGGACTGGCCATAGGGCACACCGGGCATAGGAGACCATGAGGGGGGGGATAAGCTACACAGGAGGACGTGCCACAGACACCACAGAGCCGGACCAGAGAGAACGTGAGTGTGGCCCCCCCTGTGCACCTGGATAGGAAGAGTGATGGGGGTGGCTGCATATAGAAGAATCATTCTCTCCATTTCCTCCTGCAGCCTCTGATAGCCCGCAGGAGGGAGAGGAGGGAGAAGCGGCCTTTCAGAGGCTGCAGGAGGAATGGAGAGATTGATTCTTCTATATGCAGCAGCTCCTCCTATCCAGCTTCTTTCTGCTGCCACTCCAGTGGTCTGCAGGGGCCCCCCCCCCAGTGCTCTCTGCCTCCCCCTGTGCTCTCCAGTCCCCCCCCCCAGTGCTGTCCAACATCTACCTGTGCTCTCTGCCATCCCGGTGCTCTTCACGCCCCATGCTCTCTGCCCCCCCGTGCTCTCCACCCCACCCCGTGATCTCTGCCCCCCATGTTCTCCGCCTCTCCCCTGTGCTCCCCCCCCAGTGCTCTCCAGTCCCCCCCCCCCCATGCTCTCCAGTGCTCTCCGGCCCCCCTGTGCTCTCCAGCCCCTCTGTGCTCTCTGCCTCCCCACCTGTGCTCTCCGCTATCCCAGTGCTCTCAACCCCCCGTGCTCTCAACCCCCCATGTTCTTCGCCCCTCACAATGCTCTCTGCCCCACCCTGTGTTCTCTGCCCCACCCTGTGTTTTCCG
>BLSH010277180.1:214950-234147 GCA_018402905.1 Glandirana rugosa
CGTTACGATGTCACCTCCTTTATTTCCAACAGTACATCATGTTGTCTCCTACCACGACGAAGACCTTCGAAGCGGACGAATACTCCACGGTATAGATTTACAAGTCTGGACCTTTGGAGGGTCCAAAATGTTCATCAAACTTACTTGGACACCAGTTCCAATAGTATCAGTTTCGGTTACTTCACCATTCGGAAGTCTTCCTGGTACCTAACTTCTGGGGGAGACGGGATATGACATGACACGGACTTCTGAGAATGGAATTGGTGAATTCCTGGCCTTCCTAAAGGTCGAAATCCTGGCCTCGGGAAAAACGTTAAGCCGCGACGCAGCGAAATTGACTGTTAACGCGTACAACGTCGCACGACCGCGCAATTGTCAGTTAAAGCGACGCAGCGCCGAATTGCAAAAAGGGCTCCGGTCCTAAAGCTGGAAATCCTTCCGGTCCTTAAGTGGTTAAGGTAAGAGTCTTCAGGCACAGTACAGTATAGGGCAGAGGGGGTCTTCAATCCATGGTCCTTCTGAAGGCTTACCACTTCATTGGCTTTGACTATGATAACCTTGACCACAGGTTCATTCAAACTACTTGTAAAACCTGGGAGGTTTCCAGGTCTGAACATTTAGATATGGCACCTCATAAGCAGGCGAAGCTTCCAGAAGCAGCACCATCCTCTGTTGTACTACATGACAACCTTTATTTCCTCCACTGTAGCATTGCTCTCAAGGCAACAATGACAGATCTCACCTCCCTTCCTGGAACTGACCACCTTACAGGGTCATACCAACCTCTATTTAGTACCAGAATTGTTAAAAAAAACCCACTGGATCTTTCTCCCATACAGGGCACAATTTGCCTCACCCCCCAGCTCACCTTCCCTTTGCTCCCCTTCCACTCTATTGTGACTTACTTTCTTCTAATTCAGGGGTCTCCAAACTTTTTAAACAAAGGGTTAATTTACTGTACTTCAGATCCTAGTTCGGCCGGACTGTGGCCAGTTGGAGTAGAAAATGCCTCATGCTTGGTGGTCAGTGGGTAAATAGAGTAAACAAATGACATAGCACAGGTGGTCAGTGGGAGGAATAGTACCCCATTGTTGGTGTCAGTGGGAGGAATAGTACCCCATTGTTGGTGTCAGTGGGAGGAATAGTACCCCATTGTTGGTATCAGTGGGAGGAATAGTACCCCATTGTTGGTGTCAGTGGGAGGAATAGTACCCCATTGTTGGTATCAGTGGGAGGAATAGTGCCCCATTGTTGGTGTCAGTGGGAGAAATAGTACCCCATTGTTGGTGTCAGTGGGAGGAATAGTACCCCATCATTGGTGTCAGTGGAAGGAATAGTGCTTCGTATCAGTGGAATAGCCCCCCAAGGGCCAAATAAAGGCAAGCAAAGAGATCACTGCTGTAATGTATCAGCGTTGTTTCTTGATAGCTGCCCCAAGCAAGTCACAATGAGAAATAAGGGGGATGCTGTGATCCCGGGACAAATTCTGGGACACAGCATCATTAGGACAGAAGATTATTCTGCTATGTAACCAATCACATTTTCCATGGCAGGTTTGAATGGGATTGCGGGCTGTAAAAGTTTGACCGTCTGTATGTGAGAGACAGCAAGGAGTTTTTTCTTCTTCTCGTGTCACAGGCCTGGTTGGGGTGCTGCCTTATAGAAATATCTGGAATAAAAAATGAAGTAAAGAGCATGTCAAGGTTTTTGAATGGCGCCTATCCTCAGCACGTCGCATCTTAGAAGGGAGCGGAGAACCAGACAGTGTTAGTTTTGTGCTTGGCTTGGTTTGTTTGACCAGCCTTTCGCTATTTGTTCTCCCGCAGGAATAGTTTGCTCAGTGCTTCTCCGGGTTCCTGTATAACGTCTTTATGCTCACAGACAGGCAGACTTGTTCAGTAAAGCCCAGGTGATCTGGATGTGCAAAGAGCAGAACTTATAGCAACCTATAGGATTCCACCCTCCATAGACAAAGCTGACCACTGACATTGTACCACGGTCATGGAACATCAATACGTGGGCATGCACCTTTCCCATGCGTCATATTCTATAAACATTTCCAGTTCCTGCTCCTTATTTATGGAAGGAATAAAGTACCTGGAATGCGTAGCATAGCCTTTTTTTAAGAGGCACCAAAATATTTAATTCATGGTTAAAATTCTGATTTACAAATGTTTAAACATTTTGGGTTAAATAAAGTGGCATGACCACCTTGTATCGACTCTTCATGACTCTGCGCTATTTGCAGAATGCTGGGAAATATCCCCTACTCATTGACGTAAATCCTTCTGTGCCTTTATCAGGGAATTGGAAACATTTTATTCCCATCTGTAAGTCAAAACGATAGGAATGAGTGAATCTACTCGAGTTTGATTTGCTGACGTTTTGGCGAAACCGGTCTGCAATTCAGGAAGCCGGAACTTAGTGGCAAATCCTATTGGTGTCTATGGAGTTGAATCTGTGTAGTAAATGATGGCTTTTTTAAGGCTAAGGCTGCATTCACACCTAAGCGGCAAGTTTTTGGGGGTTTTTGAAGCTTTTTGTCGCGCGTTTGCAAAAACCGATGTCGCGCGTTTGCCGCTTTTCCATTGATTCTATGGCAATAGAAAAGTATCAGAAATGCTGGAATATGCCCAATCCGCACGACAAAAATACCTCCAGGAGTAGTTTGAGCGCAGGGCGCTTGGCTTCAGACGTTGTTAAGTGGAGATGTGAACCATCTCCATAGAGAATCATTGATTTTTCCCCTCCAGCGTTTTGTAGCTTCAGGCATATTTAACCACTTCCCGACCGCCTTATGCAGAATGACGGCCAGGAAGTGGTTCAGTTATCCTGACTGGGCGTCATATGACGGCCTCAGGATAACATGCCGGCGCGCACCCGGGGGGCACACATCACGGCGATCGGTGGTGTGGGGGGTCAGTCTGACCCCCCCGCATTACCGATCTCAGTAAAGCGCTTCCATCGGAAGCACTTTACCATGTGACCAGCCATGACCAATCATGGCTGGTCACAGTGTAAACAGGAAAGCCGTTCTGCAGACCTGAGCAGTGGAGAGCCAATCGGCTGCTCTCCTGACAGGGGGGGGTTTGTGCTGATGGTTTATCAGCACAGACCCCCTAGGATCGCCACACTGGACCACCAGTAGGGTTGCCACATCATCCCTTTAATACAGGACACATATGAATTACACAGGTTGTTCTGAGGCTGATTTAATGCAGATGAGGCACCAAGTGAGTTTAATTACCACCTTAATCATCCACAGAACCTGTGTAATTCATATGTGTCCTGGATTAAAGGGATGATGTGGCAACCCTAACCACCAGGGAGCCTGCCCAGGGACCACCAGGGATGTGCTCACCCAGGACCACCAGGGAGCCGACCAGGGATCACCAGGGAGCCGATCAGGACCACCAGGGAGCCCACCCTAGACCACCAGGTAAGGGGCATAGGGCCCAATATGGATGGCACTCAGTGCCACCTTCAGATGCCACCCTAGAATGCCAGGGAATGGGCCCCTATCAGTGCATCTGCCCACCAGTGCCCCTATCAGTGCGTACCAGTGCCACCTATCAGTGCACACCAATGCCAACTATCAGTGCCCAGTGCCACCTATGAGTGCCAATCAGTGCCGTCTATGAGTGGCCATCAGTGCCGCTTATCAGTGTCCGTCAGTGTTGCATATCAGTGTCCGCCAGTGCTGCATATCAGTGCCCGTCAGTGCTGCATATCAGTGCCACCTATCAGTGCCCATCAGTGCTGCTTATCAGTTCCACCTATCAGTGCTCATCAATGCTGCATAGAAGTGCCTCATCATCAGTGCCACCTCATCAGTGCGGCCTCATCAGTGCCAATCAGTACTGCTTCATCAGTGCCCATCAGTGATGGAGAAAATGTATTTATTTACAAAGTTTTGTTTTTTTCAAAATTTTCTGTTTTTTTTTATTTGTACCGCAAAAAATAGAAACCGCAGGGGTGATCAAATACCACCAAAAGAAAGCTCTATTTGTGGGAACAAAATGATAAAAAATGTGTTTGGGTACAGCGTTGCACGACCGCGTAATTGTCATTCAAAGCGCAACAGCACTGAAAGGTGAACATTGGTCTGGTAGAAAAGTGTTCTAAGTGCCCGGTATTGAAGTGGTTAAGCTACAAATCGCTCAGGTGTGAATGGACTCTAATAGGTGGGCTAGTGTACAAAAAAAAAGGGTTGAAGGTTTGAAGCTGGGAACTGCAATGGGGGACATGTGCCAATGCAAAAAAATGTTTTTAAAGTGATTGTGAACAATCACCTTTTAAAACAACCCATTCAGTTTAAAATGGCAATGAAAGGCAAAACATTTTTGAATAGATAAAAAAAAAAAAACAATATGCATACTATTTTTCCCATTTTTATAAGTGATTCCCTCTGTTCTCAGCTGCATGAGAGCTGGGGGAGGAGAAACACCAGCACACTGAGCTTGTCATTGAATGGCTGTGCAGGAGGGGGCGTGTCAGGACAAGTCTAATCATTGAGGCTGGGTTCACACCTATGTGAATTGGATGTGGATTACACTGCATCCAATTCGCAGGACACTTGAAAACGCATTGTTTTCAATGTGTCCGGTTCACACAGGTGCGGTGCATTCACAGTCCGCAGGAAACGTGTGCGATTTCTGTGCAATGCGGTGCGAATTCCCAGCCCATTATGTTCAATGGGAACGCATCTGCCCCGCGGATTTGTTCCGCATTGAACGGGGATCTTTCTCCCTGCTCACTGCACCTCCCTCCCCTGTCAGCCCATGTGCTGTGAGATTGGATAGGAGACGCTGAACAGCAGCTCCTGTCCTTCTCACAGGCATCAGGGCTGGAATTCGCATCTACAGGCTGTGAATCCAACCTGAAGGAGATCAGGCTGAGTTCCCAGCTATAGAACTGACCACGGTGTGCTCTCCTGCTTAGTGTGGTCAGTTTTTTTAAAAAATAGGAAAGCAAGGGGACTAGCAGAAACACCAGGGATTTCACACAAAAAAGAAGCAATACAAAGAGAACAGGATACTTTCTCATACAAGTACACAATGCTACCAAAAGTATTGGGACACCTGCCTTTACACACACATGAATTTTAATGGCATCCCAGTCTTAGTCCTTAGGGTTCAATATTGAGTTGGCCCACCCTTTGCAGCTATAACAACTTCAACTCTACTGGGAAGGCTGTACCCAAGGTTTAGGAGTGTCTATGGGAATGATTGACCATTCTTCCAGAAGCACATTTGTGAGGTCAGGCTCACAGTCTCCGCTCTAATTCATCCCAAAGGTGTTCTATCAGGCTGAGGTCAGGACTCTGTGCAGGCCAGTCAACTTCCTCCATCCCAAACTTGCTCATCCATGTCTTTTATGTACAGGACTGAGCTCTGCCTATGTGTCTTCCTGATGAGCAGCGGCCATCCATTGGCCGGCACCCGCTGATCGGCATCTGCTTTGTATAATCACAGCCGGGTCACTGGCAGCGCGCTCGCGCCCCTACCCAGAATTCCTGGATCATGTACCTAGTACAAGATCTGGCGCAGCATGTACATGTAGCATGCCGCCATACACACAAGTGGTACGGTCGGCAAACGATTAACATTTATAGGTAATAACACCAAAGATTACTGATGAAGGAAATATCTGAATTCTTGATGGGGGTTCTGGAAGGAGTTTGTTTTTTCCCTGCTGGATCAAATTGGACCATGCTTCATATAGTGTTTTGCCTTCCTCTGGATTAGCTGTGGGTATAGGATTCTGTATATTGGGCTTTTCTATTTTTTTTTCTATTGGTTGAACTAAACTGACTTGAGTCTCTTTTTCAACCTAACTAATGTAAATATAAAAATGGGTATACAACCGCTTTAATAACTTTTACCAACAGGTAAGCCTATAATAAGTAGGTAAAATGAATACCTATACGGTTTAGGAGATATTTCCCCTGAAAGGAGGCGCTGACGTCATGGCGCATGCGCCATGATGTCCCGGTGAAGGTCCGCGCATAGCGCCGGACCTTGCCGGAAAGTCTGCCGGAAAAAAGAGCTCCCACGCGCATTCGTGGGAGTCACGTCTCGCTTCTCCAGCCACTCAAAGCACCGGAGCTGCGAACCCAGAAGGAAGCCCGGAGGGAAGATGTAAGCTCCCTCTGTGGGTACCGAGCCACTCGGTCAAATCTTCGTGCTAAGGTAAGTATTTCATAATGAGCTAGTATGCAGTGCATACTAGCTCATTATGCCTTTGCCTTACAGGTTTTATAATTTTTTTTGTTCTCCCATGCTGAGTACAGGGCCAGGTTAACGTAGGGGCTTTTGGTGCTGCAGCTCCAGGCCACTACCTTAATATAGGCCCAGCAGGGACGGATTGACCATTTGGACACTGCACTGCACGAGAAGCTCCTGGTACCTCCTGCAGCAGGAAAGTCGGGGGTGATGGGGTGATCGGTGCGGTGGGGGGGGGGGCAACTACAAGCACCAATCTCCCTCTATGGCTCTCCATGAAGCATTTGAAAGCTGCTCCTCCTCCTCTCCCTCCTGTGGCTTTCAGCTGCTTTATGGAGAGCCATAGAGGGAGATTGGCGCTTATTTAAAATATTTCATTTGTTTTAACAAAAAATTGTGTTTTCATTTTATTTATTTCCATAAAGAGGCCCACCAAAATCCTCAGCACCAGGCCCATGATGCTCTTAATCTGGCCCCGGATGAGTATACAACTGCTTTATAACAGAGATAAGGAAGCAGAGTAAAACATGTTAAAAGAAGCCTACAGTTCCCCCTGCTGGCTAGATAGAAGACTATGTATGTAATATTTCATATTTATCCTTTCTAAAATAAATATTTTTTCATCCCACTCTATACCAGTCTTTCATTAAAAACCTCCCTGTATATTCTATAATTCACAGAAGGGATAACTCCCATAACTGGATTTTGGAGCGCCCAGGGACTTTTGTATAATTGGATAACCAGGCTGAGTGGACAAAGGAATGTCAAGGTGAAAGATTAAAATAATTGTGGATAAGGGGTATGTGAAGGGGCATGTGAAGCGAAGATATGTCTGCCAGCTTCATAACATTGTCTGTACTTATCTCGCACACACAAGATAGCGTTATATAAACCCCAGCTGCCCCATATAAAGCTTTATGCCAGCCAGCTGCATGGCGTTGGTGACGTCTGACTCACACGGTGCTGGAACTCTGAGGGTTCTGAATCCTGGAACAGATGTTGATCAGATGTTCTCAGGAAAATTGCCCCCCTGGCTAACAGTGTGATCACACCCAAACTGCATTTAGTACTTGAGAAATATGACGGCACAACACATGTTGTAATATTTATCATGCAATATACACTGTATGCATTTTGATTCCCTGGAACAGCTGAACAAAAAGATGCAATAGATAAGAGGGAGCTGCTTTACCTGCCAAATGATTTGTGTTTCTGCCCATCCAGTCCTGAGATTTACACAGCTTTGCCACACACCACTGGGCAGGAGACCTGATTTCTCTTTGCTGCAGTTCAGCAACACTCGTCCCTCTCCCAGCCCTGAGTGAACAGTGAAAGGAGGAGCAGCAGGCTGCTCTCTCCTCCTAACAGCATGCCTGCAGTTAGCATACTGTAAGCACTCCAGCACAACTGATTGGCTTTAGTGATGTAGTAGGAAATACAGAGCTGCATTATTTGTGTCTTTTACAGCAGGACTGGATCTAGCTTATCTGATCTGGGGGTGCAGTAAAAAAGTCAGTGGGCATAATGTTAACATTTGTGTGGATCAATGACAGTCTGTTACACAGTGTGACAGGGATGCAGGGAACCAGTATTCCCTGTTTACTTCTGTATATGAGATATCCCTATCAGAGTCCCCTTTACATCAGAAGTCCTAATCAGAGTCCCCTTTACATCAGGAGTCCTAATCAGAGTCCCCTTTACATCAGGAGTCCTAATCAGAGTCCGCCTTTACATCAGGAGTCCTAATCCGAGTCCCCTTTACATCAGGAGTCCTAATCCGAGTCCCCTTTACATCAGGAGTCCTAATCAGAGTCCCCTTTACATCAGGAGTCCTAATCAGAGTCTGCCTTTACATCAGGAGTCCTAATCCGAGTCCCCTTTACATCAGGAGTCCTAATCCGAGTCCCCTTTACATCAGGAGTCCTAATCAGAGTCCCCTTTACATCAGGAGTCCTAATCAGAGTCCCCTTTACTTAAGGAGTCCTAATCAGAGTCCACCTTTACATCAGGAGTCCTAATCAGAGTCCACCTTTACATCAGGAGTCCTAATCAGAGTCCCCTTTACATCAGGAGTCCTAATCAGAGTCCCCTTTACATCAGGAGTCCTAATCAGAGTCCCCTTTACATCAGGAGTCCTAATCAGAGTCCACCTTTACACCAGAGCCCCCATCACAGTGCCCCCCTTACTTGGATTATCCCCATCAGAATGCCCCATTACATCAGTTGTTCTCATCAGAGCGGCCCCTTACATCAATTGCCCCCATCAGAGTGCCCCCTTACATTAGTTCCCTGCATCAGAATTCCCTCTGACATCAGTTGCCCTATCAGAGTGCCCTCTTTACATTAACTGCCCCCAGTAGAGTTTCCCTTTATATCAAATATCCCTATCAAAGTTGCCCTTACATCAGGTGTCCCCATCAGAGTGCCCCGTTACATCAATTGCCCCCATCAGAGTGCCCACTTACATCAATTGCCCCATCAGAGTGCCCTCTTTCATTAGTTGCTCCAATCAGAGTGCCCTCTTACATCAACTGCCCCCCAGTAGAGTTTCCTTTTACATGAAATATCCCTATCATAGTCGCCCTTACATCAGGTGTCCCCATCAGAGTGCACCCTTACATCAGTTGCCCCCATCAGAGTGCCCTCTTACATCAATTGCCCCAATCAGAGTGCCCCTTTACATCAATTGCCCCCCAGTAGAGTTTCCCTTTACACCAAATATCCCTATCATAGTCGCCCTTAGATCAGGTGTCCCCATCAGAGTGCACCCATTAGAGTGCCTTCTTACGTCAGTTGCCCCCAACAGAGTGCCCCTTTATATCAATTGCCCCCCCAGTAGAGTTTCCCTTTACATCAAAAATCCCTATCATAGTCACCCTTGCATCAGGTACCTCCATCAGAGTGCCTCCATACATCAGGTGTCCCCATGAGACTGGCTCATAGATCAGTGAATAGTTACACTCTCAGATACCTGGGGGGAGGGCAACTAAAATCTGGGGGGGGGGGCACAGCCCACCCCTGCAACCCCCTACTTTTTTTTTTGTTTCATTGTATACTTTGTGAATGTACATTTGAAGAGAGATTGCATATCTGCTCAGTACATGCATAGACTGTGCTTCCCCCATTGCTACTCAGTGGTTGTACTTCACTGCTGCTTCTCATTGGCTGACTTAATAAAAACAATGCACTCCCTGTGTGGCTGATATTTTATCTCAACAGATGTTAAAAGGGAGAGAGATTGAGAATTGCACAGAGCCACTGAGAGATTCCTCTAATAGTCTTACGCCGTATTAGAGGTGCACGATTAATCGTTAAAAAATCGTGATCTCGATTCAACCTCCCTCCTAATCCAGCTTTTCCACGATTCATGTAACAAGCGCTCAAAGCTGTAAAAAAAAAAAAAAAAAAAAGCAGCTGGCAATGTTTATCAACAACATTGCTCAGCACTGAAAGATAAAAAGAAACATTGTATCTTTCTGTTCATTTACAGATCAAAGGGATTTAAAGCAACCATTTCTTTTGTTTTTGTTTTTTATTAACCACTTCAGCCCCAGAAGGATTTACCCCCTTCCTGACCAGAGCACTTTTTGCAATACGACACTGCGCCACTTTAACTGACAATTGCGCGGTCGTGCGACGTTGTACCCGAACAAAATTGACGTCCTTTTTTTCCCATAAATCCAGCTTTCTTTTTGTGGTATTTGATCACTTTTGCGGTTTTAATTTTTTTGCGTTATAAACCAATAAAGAACGACAATTTTGAAAAAAGAACAATTTTTTTTACTTTTTGCTATAATAAATATTAAAAAGAAAAAATATATATATAAAAAAAAAAAAACAAACAAATTCATTCCTCAGTTTAGGCCGGTATATATTCTTCTACATATTTCTGTTAAAAATAAAAAAAAAATTGCAATAGGCGTATATTGATTGGGTTGTGCAAAAGTTATCGCGTCTACAAACTATGGAAATAGATTTATGCCATTTTTATTATTATTATTATTTTTTTTTACTAGTAACTCTGTGATTTTTATCGGGACTGACACATTGCCGGGGACAGATTGGGCACTTTTGTCAGTGTCAGTGATCAGAGCTAAAAATAGCCACTGATTACTGTATATGTTACTGGCAGGGAAGGGGTTAACACTAGGGGGCGATCAAGTGGTTAAGTTTTCCCTAGGGTGGTGTTTCTAACTGTGGGGGGAGTATAGTGCCTGGGGGCACTGGCAGCTGGTGAAATTTTGGGATGGGGGGGCGCCAGACCCCGCCCTTCCTTTTTGACCCCTCTCACTTATTATAAGCCCCACCCCTTATAGTTTCCACCCCTTGTGTCAGAAGTATACAGCCCAGCATCACCAGATAGGGTATACAGCATCACAGATAGGGTATACAGCATTACCAGATAGTGGTATATACAGAGTCACCAGATAGAAGTATACAGGGTCCCAGATAGCAGTATACAGAGCCCCAGATAGCAGTATACAGGGTCCCAGATAGCAGTATATAGTGCTCCAGATAGCAGTATACAGAACCCCAGATTGCAGTATACAGAGCCCCAGATAGCAGTATACAGGGTCCCAGATAGCAGTATACAGAGCTCCAGATAGGGTATACAGTCACCAGGCCCCCCCCCCCCGAAGTCAGGAAAAGTCCCGCACTTACCCCATCCAATAGACAGGCTGGCAGTGTGCAGAGATCGGCATGTGGAGAGCGGGCTGGCAGTATGCAGAGGCAGCGTTTGCGGAGAGCATGCTGAGTGTGCATACAGCTGGAAGTGGATTGTCCTCCTCTCCTTGTGTGGACAGTCTGTGAAAGTCCCGGCGGAGTGCTGTGCCTGTGTGAGTAATCATGCAACCAGCACGTCCGCCATAGTCCCGCCCCCGCCCACAGCATCCAATGACAGAGAGTCATTGGCTCTGATGGCTCAGGGGGCAGCCAATCAGACTACGTGTGGGCTCCTGTTCAGCGCACACACATAGACTTTTATGACTGACCAATCGGCTCAGTACTTGCTGTCAGCTGACAGCAAGGAGCAGAGGAAAAAAAAAAAAGAAAAGTCAATATAACGGCGCCTCCTGCAGGGGGCTGGGCTGACTTTTTTTTTCCCCCCATCTCATCCTGGGGGTGGAGAGAGAAAGCTGTTCCCGATCACTGAGAACAGCAGATCTCTCTCCACTTCCCTGTCAGAATGGGGATCTGTTTGTTTACATCAACAGATCCCCGTTCTGGCTCTGTGAGGAGTGATCACGGGTGGCCGGCGGACATCACACCCACCGGCCACGTGCATTGGCTCCAGAGACGTGCAGCGGGCACCCCCTACAGTCCTTAGAGTGCTGCCGTACAGATTTGTGCAATCTGCAAGTGGTTAAATTCTTCCTCTGTTTAACCCCTTTTTTTAAATTTACTTCTATTTTATAAACTATTAATAATTAAACCTTTTTTTGTTTTTTGCTTTGTTCATTAATATTTTTACAGCTGTAACATATATTTACACATTTCACAAGAAAGTGCAAAATTTAAAAAAAAAAAATTTTTCATTTTGAAAATAACTTTTCAATGCTTTGTACCATTGCTGACAGCTGAAGTGCAAACACAAAAGTTGCAGTAGGTATCGGTAATTGGTATCGGCGAGTGCTAAAAAAAAGACCCTAGAATAACTTAATAGTACTTTTTTTTTATTTGTTTGCACGTTAGATTATTTTTCATTACATTTCTTTACATTTGACTGAAGGAAAGAATATTATGTCTTATTGTATTGCCATCTTGTTTGATAACCTAATGTTCAGGGGTTGTAAATCTTTAAAAAAAGTTCTTCAGAATCGTGATCTTTATTCTAAGCAAAAAAATTGTGATTCTCATTTTATCCAGAATTGTGCAGCGCTAATGGGCAGCTGAATGTATCAAAGTTGATTGATCGATCAGCTTGGGTACAACCAGCCTGCCAGATTTTGCACGTGATTATTGCTAGCAGCTGTTATAGCCACCAGCAATAATCACTGTGTTCTCCCTGTGGGGACAGCCTCACCCGCTGGGAGAACACAACGGCTCGATGTAAGACCCCTTTCACACCAAGGCGTTTTTCAGGCGTTTTGAGCTAAAAATAACGACCAAAAAGCTCCTGAAATACACCCCAGCGTGAAAGCCCGAGTGATTTCACAGTGGGACAGTGCGCTTGCGGGACGGTAAAAAAAGCCCTGCAAGCCGCATCTTTGCAACGGTGTGGGAGTGGTGTATTCACCGCTCCTATACCGCCCCTGCCCATTGAAAACAATGGGGCAGGGCTCCCGAAGTGCCTGAACACTGCTTCGGGAGCGATGCGAACCGGCAAACTTTGTGGGGGGGGTTAAAAGTGCACCGCTGCTGCCTGATTAGCGGCGCCATAGCTATAACGAGCATTAAAACGCCGCAAATTAGCAGTGTTTTACCGCTAACGCTCGGGCGGCTTCGGTGTAAAAGAAGCCTAAGAGATTCCCTTGTCATCACTGTCTGTGTTGATGGGGGGGGGGGGGATCGAGTGAATTTCCTGGTTGCAGGAAAGAAATTCGCTCCATCTATGGCCGGCCAAATGGCCCGTACACACGATCCGAAAATCAGACGAAAAATACCGCATACGATGCGATCGTACGATAATCGGATCGTTAGTACACAGCTTACGAGAGCCGATCATGACAGTTCATCAGATAATATTCGATCGGACAAGCATGAAAATTTTGATCGCATGGTGCCCGAGTGTATGATTTTCGTTTAACCAATACAGTTGTCGTCCGACAATACAATACAATTACACTACAACACATGACATCACTTCCGATTTTTTATTCTGTCATATGAGAATATTCGTGACTTTAGTACACTCTTCCGATTCAATCTAAGATTGGCATGCAAAAAAAAAAACAGGCGATCTGTCGTCCGATTTTCGGATCGTGTGTACGGGACATTGGTATCCAAACATTGATGACGTCAGGTGCCCTGCATCAATCCTGATGACATCAGGGAACTTGCATCGGTCTTGATAACATCAAGGATGGAAAAAAAGTCCTTTTACCTGATCCCCCACTCCCTCGACGTCCCTCATCCAATGAGGGGCTATGGGTCTGCATCAGTCCTAATGACATCAGGGGCTCTGCATCAGTCCTGACAACGTCAAGGGTCCTGAATCGGTTTTGATGAAATCAGGAATTTCCAATCACCAGAGCTTAAAGCGGAGTTCCACCCTTTCCAAATGTTTATTAAAAGTCAGCAGCTACAAAAAGTGTAATAAAGAGACACATAGGCATGCGCAGGGAGTGTGCCAGGTGTGCCTGGGCACATCCTAATCACCCCATGCTGCACAGATTCCCCCTTCTGATATTTCACCAAAGCCCCCTAACGAGGCACCTAATTTTTTTTCTAAAAAATAATTAAAAAATAAACTAATGAAAATTAAAAACAAGACCATCCACTGCCCTACTGACAAGTTCACTGCTCTACTAACACTGTCCATGTTTTAATACATTTGGGGTGCACACCCTAATGCAATTGGCTGCGCACACCTATGACAGACACTCACCTGTCCCATGGTCCAGCGATGGGGCCGCACGGAGCCTCGGATCTTTCCACCTCCCCTCTGCGGGATTGCTACTATTGCATTGCTACTGTGGGCGGCTTCATGGACGGGCGCGCACTGCACATGCGCGAGCGACGCTACGCTTCGTGATTGGTCCCGAAGTCTTCTAGGACCTGTCCTGTGTCCCAGAAGACTTCGGGAGGGAGGGGGAAGGATACCTTCAACTTCCGATCGTCTAAGGAGAAGTACCCATAAATATTGGGTATCCGCACCCCCCCCCCCCTCCTCCCCAAAAGCTCTGTTTCAGCATCCAGAGCTGGGGGGGGAGGCCTTAAAGCGAAAGTTCCACTTTTGGGAGGAACTCTGCTTTCAGGTAGAAGAGGCTGCAGGGACTGGCCTTGTAGCATGGAGGAGCCTGTGGGAGTGGAGGGTCAAGTAAATAAAACTGCTTTACCAGGTCCACTAGACATAGAAGCACACTGCAAGGGAGGATTTTTACTTTCCCTAGAGTGTAACTTTAACCTGTTGGGGTCCGGAAGGTTTTACCCCATTCATGACCAGGCCATTTTTTGTGATACGTCACTGCGTTACTTTAACTGACAATTGCGTTGTCGTGCGACGCTGTACCCAAATAAAATTTACTTCCTTTTCTTCTCACAAATAGAGCTTTCTTTTGATGGTATTGATCATCTCTGCGTTTTTTATTTTTTGCGCTATAAAAAAAAAAAAGAGCAAAAAGAGACAATTTAAAAAAAAAAAAAAAACAATATTTTTTACTTTCTGCTATAAACCACATCCAATAAAAAATGTAAAAAATCTAATTTCTTCATCAATTTAGGCCAATATGTATTCTGCCACATATTTTTGGTAAAAAAAATCCCAATAAGCGTATATTGATTGGTTTGCACAAAAGTTATCGCGTCTGCAAACTATGGGATAGATTTATGGAATTTTTCTTTTTTAATTTTTTTTTACTAGTAATGGCGGCGATCAGCAATTTTTAGTGACACTTTTTGGGGACCAGAGACACCAATACAGTCATCAGTGCTAAAAAAAATGTCACTGTACTAACGGCACTGGCTGGGAAGGGGTTAACGTCAGGGGTGATCAAAGGGTTAAATGTGTTCCCTGTGAGTGCTTTCTAATTCTAACTGTGTGTATGGGGGGGAGGGGGGGTGCTTTGACTGGGGGAAGAGAGAGATCTGTGTTCGTGCCCAGCAGAAACACAATATCTCCATCTTCCCCATCAGAGAATGGCAGTTCTGCCTTGCTTACATAGGCAGACCTATGTTTTGCCTCTCTCAGGAACGACCATGGGGGAGGGGGCGGCAAACATTGTGCACACCCCAGACCCGGGGCTAGAAATCGCGTACAGGTATGTGATTTTGCCCAGGAGGTCCGCCCTACCACAGTATATATGTGCGGGGTGGTCCGGAAGAGGTTATAGTGATTGTAAAGTCTTGTTATACTTCCCTGCTCTGTGCAGAGGTTTTGCACAGAGCAGCCCCGATCCTCCTCTTCTCGGGGTCCCTGGCTGGAGCTTCTGGAACCTCCCTCCTGTTGAGTGCCAGCTTGCTATGGGTCCACCCAAGCTGCAGCTCCGTGTATCCATTCAGACATGGAGTTGCGGTTCGGCCCCGCCCCCTCACTCTCCCGATTGGCTAACTGAGTTTGATTGACAGCAGCGGGAGCCAATGGTGCCGTTGCTATGTCTCAGCCAATCAGGAGGGAGAGTCTCGGACAACCGAGGGACTCCTGGATATCGCTGGATAGATGGGGCTCAGGTAAGTATTGGGAGGGGGGCTGCTGCACCCAGAAGGCTTTTTATCTTAACCGCTTGCCGACCGCTGGTCGGCAATTGACGGCGACAAAGTGGCTCTGTAACGCAAAACGCCGTCATACGACGGCGGCCGCGATACAGAGCCACTGTGAGCGTGCGCGCTCACTGTGTTCGGGGGGGCCAGGGAGCGGGTGCAGCGGCTTCGATTGCCGCCGGCCACCCGCGATGCCCCCCCCGGAGTGAAGGAGCGGAGGTCCGTGTAAGTAAACACGGACCTCCGCTCTGTGTGAGGGGGAAGGGCTGTGATTACAGCCTTCCTGTACATGGAGGCTGTGACCACTTCCCTTCCCCAGCTAGGCAAGCCCCCATACAGTTAGAACACGCCCAGGGAACATACTTAACCCTTAGCGCGCCCCCTGCAGGTTAACCCCTTCACTGCCAATGGCATTTACACAGTAATCAGTGCATTTTTATAGTGCTGATCGCTGTATAAATGCCAATGGTCCCAAAAAAGTGTCAAAACGTTCCGACATGTCCGCTGAAATATCGCAGTACTGCTAAAAATCGCAGATCGCCGCCATTACTAGTAAAAAATAAAAAAAAATAAAAACCCCAAAAATGAATTCTCATCATCCGTAAACGCGACCACTTTTGCGCAAACCAATCAATAAACGCCGATTGCAATTTTTTTTATCGCAAATATGAGGAAGAATATAAATCGGCCAAAAACGGTGAAAAAAATTTTTTTTATATTTTTTTTTTGGATTTGTATTTTAGCAAAAAGTAAGAAATTTGGGTTTTTTTGCAAAATTGTCGCTGTTCTTTTGTTTATAGCGGCGATCAGAAATGATGCAGAGGTGATCAAATACCACCAAAAGAAAGCTCTATTTGTGGGAAAAAAAGGACGCAAATTTCGTTTGGGTACAACGTCGCACGACCGCGCAATTGTCAGTTAAAGCGACGCAGCGCCGAATCGCAAAAAGGGCTCCGGTCCTAAAGCTGGAAATCCTTCCGGGGCTGAAGTGGTTAATGCATGCGTGCACTAGCACTTTTTGTGATAAGCACTTTTTTGCAAGATTGCACACGTATATAGTTTTTGCACAAAATATTATATGCACTAAATATTGGCAAGATTATTGCGAATATAAGCGCTGCTTTTTGCTATGATTATTTATAGTGAATGAATTTATTGGATATATTACTTTTAAAGCAGCAGCTGAATGTTATACACTTTGTATATATTTTTTCTGTTATTTTATGTATTTATATACAC
Source organism: Glandirana rugosa (assembly GCA_018402905.1). Lineage (NCBI taxonomy): Eukaryota > Metazoa > Chordata > Amphibia > Anura > Ranidae > Glandirana > Glandirana rugosa. Next base: position 231,774 of record BLSH010277180.1, read on the forward strand.
AGATTAACTTATACACATTTGTTTTAGCGCGGTGCCACTATTATATATTAAATGCATGTAATGTATTAAGATAAAAAACTTTCTGACTTTACAACCCCTTTAAGTATAAGACCTGATGCACACTGGACGTTATAAAAATGGCAGTAGCGTAGAATGTAGAGTGTCACATTGAAAATACAAGTTTTGACGCATTTTGCAACGTTTTTGCATTGACGTTTTGACGCATTTTATGTTTTTATTTAACAAACCTATACTCCCAGAAAAGCTTGAGGTTCAAAATGCTCATAAACGCCGGACTGACACGTTTTACCGCGTTTTTCAGCGCTAGAGCATTTTTACAGCTAGAAGCCTCATGCACACTGGGCATTTTTACAGATGCTGTTTTGGGTGTCAGGTGTTTTTTTCTATGGTCAGTAAACTCCCCAGCATGTTGTCCTATGTGTCCATGCACACATAGGCTTTTATCAGCGTTTTTTGGTGAGGGTGTTTTCAGGCTGGAAAACCCCCCTAGAACTACTGCGTTTTAAGAGGAGTTGTTCAGCTGTAAAAACAATCTAACACTGAAAAACGCAGCAAAATGTGGCCTTCTGGGATTTGGGAGCGTTTTTGAGCCTCAAGCTTTTCTGGGAGTATAGTTTTGCCAAAAATCGCAAACTCTGCAAAACTGCTAATGCACAAACGCTGCAAGACGCAAAAGAAAAAACTTCACTTCAAACGCAAAACGTTCTTGTTTTTTTTCCAGCCTGAAAACGCCCCTGCCAAAAAACGCTGATCACAGCCTATGCGTGGACACATAGGATAACATGCTGGGGTGTTTACTGGCTGCAGAAAAAAAATGCCTGATGCCCGAAAAACGCCCAGTGTGCATGAGGCCTAATTGTTCCAATTCATGTACACCTGACTGCAAAACAGAAGAAATTGTTGCTTGAAACCTGTCACCTATGATGACCATTAGTGACTTCAGATGACAGCTGGCCACTTTGCAACCACACTGATTGCACCATCCTTGTTCTCTTTATTTATTGCAAAAAATGTTATTGCAGAATAAATTTTCATAGTGATTTTAAAGCTTATTAGGAAGTGAAAATAAATATTTACTGGAAAGGAGATCACTTCTTTCTTCTAGGAACTGTACTGGGCAACCTTTTGTAATATTTATTTTTAATGGTTTGGGTCAATTTTCCTTACAAGTTCACAAACAAATCTTTTCCATAATTTTTTTCTATATAACTTTTATCTGATGAATATCCTTCTTATACAGAACCTCTCCATGATGCTCATGAAAGCCCAGTACTGCCAGCGCTCTTCTGTGCATCCTCTGTATATTGGATTAGATGAAAGGAAAAGAAGTTGGGACTTTAAACGAGGTCATGACTTGGTATAGCCATGTGCCTCCATCCCTGTTACATTGATATAAAAGGAAAAAGGGGGCTTGGGACTTTAAATGAGGAATACGGCTACAGAGGGGTAAAATATGCAGTATATGTTTATTGACATTAAATACATGAAAAAAATATATACAGCATCTCACAAAAGTAAGTACACCCCTCACATTTTTGTAAATATTTTATTCTATCTTTTCATGTGACAACACTGAAGAAATGACACTTTGCTACAATGTAAAGTAGTGAGTGTACAGCTTGTATAGCAGTGTAAATTTGCTGTCCCCTCAAAATAACTCAACACACAGCCATTAATGTCTAAACTTCTGGCAACAAAAGGGAGTACACCCCAAAGTGAAAATGTCCAAATTGGGCCCAAAGTGTCAATATTTTGTGTGGCCACCATCTTTCCAGCACTGCCTTAACCCTCTTGGGCATGGAGTTCACCAGAGCTTCACAGGTTGCCACTGGAGTCCTCTTCCACTCCTCCATGACGACATCACGGAGCTGGTGGATGTTAGAGACATTGAGCTCCTCCACCTTCCATTTGAGGATGCCCCACAGATGCTCAACAGGGTTTAGGTCTGGAGACATGCTTGGCCAGTCCATCACCTTTACCCTCAGCTTCTTTAGCAAGGCAGTGGTCATCTTGGAGGTGTGTTTGGGGTCGTTATGTTGGAATATTGCCCTGCGGCCCAGTCTCCAAAGGGAGGAGACCATGCTCTGCTTCATTATGTCACAGTACATGTTGGCATTCATGGTTCCCTCAATGAACTGTAGCTCCCCAGTGCCGGCAGCACTCATGCAGCCCCAGACCATGACACTCTCACCACCATGCTTGACTGTAGGCAAGACACACTTGTCTTTGTAGTCCTCACCTGGTTGCCGCCACACACGTTTGACACCATCTGAACCGAATACGTTTACCTTGGTCTCATCAGACCATAGGATATGGTTTCAGTAATCCATGTCCTTAGTCTGCTTGTCTTCAG
>BLSH010277180.1:244400-257935 GCA_018402905.1 Glandirana rugosa
CCGTTCCCCACACAGAATACGGATGTATTAAAACGACTATGTCACGGAACGCTTTCATAAGCCGGGGGAACTTGAAACGCTGGAAAACGGTGTAAAGTCCGAAGTTTGTATTTCTATATTTTGACATTAAAAAACACTTCTTAGTTGTTCACCCTGTGTTAGTACTTCACCTTGTTTTAAATAACCTATAAAGTTTGAAAAAATTGTTTATTTTTTGACTTTTTCACCCGCACGTTTTAATTAGTCGGGGGAATTCAATTATGAAACATCGCGGTGGAAAACGACGCTAAAGTCGACATTCAGCGAACCCCAAAAATTTCAGTCTCTCGATGTGCAAAACTGATAGAGACTTCCCCAAGCGACTTACAGCTGAAATCGCAGCAAAAGGTGGCGCTACAAAGTATTAACTTAAGGGGGCTGATTAATTTTGCACGCCCACTTTTTCAGTTTTTTATTTGTTAAAAAAGTTTGAAATATCCAATAAATTTTGTTCCACTTCATGATTGTGTCCCACTTGTTGATTCTTCACAAAAAATTACAGTTTTATATCTTTATGTTTGAAGCCTGAAATGTGGCAAAAGGTCGCAAAGTTCAAGGGGGCCGAATACTTTCGCAAGGCACTGTATCAGCAAAATTATGTAGGCATAAGACACACCCCTTGCCACACCCCCTTAAAGTAGAATTGTACAAAAAACAAGATTGATGAAACCCACAAGTGCTTTTTTTTACCAATACTATTTCTTTATATTGGCATTTGGACTCTATAGATGCAGCAATTTAGAAATCAGATGAAAGGTTTAGCACTGGGAAACACTTTTTGATTGACAAGTAGTGCATTTTATTTACAACTATACAGATCAGGCCAAAATGAGGGACAAATGAGGTGGAAAGAGGGACAGAGGGGCTTTGTTCCAAATCAGGGACAGTTGGGAGATATGCAAACTACTGAGGACCACTTTGAGTTGCTGCAATGAAATTTCAGCAAAATGGACTAACCTGCTGCATCGTTTTTTCACTTTGATTTTCGGGGAGTCTTTGAATTCAGTCCTCTGCAGGTTGATCGTTTTCATTTCCTTCAAAACAAAGTGACATCCTTTCATTCCTAACACATAACCCAGTCCTTGTCAGTGTAAATATCCAGCATGATATTTTTCCCCATTGAGATCTGCTGTTTTTTAAAGTGTTCCTTTAATTTTTTTGAGCAGTGTGTATTAGACCATAGGGAAAAGGGAAAAGCCACCTGTTTGTCTTGCAGTCTATAGGCACCAGCCTATTGCGCCAAACCATAACTTTGTCCCTGCATAATCTACCCTTATCACCACAGGGCATTTAGCTTAACTTATGGCAACATGGTAACAAGTTGTCTACTTACATGGGAAGGTTTTAAAATACTGACCATGTTTGGACATTTCTCCAAATTTCTACTTTCTGTTATGTTGCATAATATATTAAACTAATTTTTTTATACATATCTTGCGTAATTTATTGGCAGAAGATGATAAATGAGATTTGATTCTTGATTCGTGCATTCTGCAGAAATTTTGCTGAGGCCACTCATATCTGGCCATATAAAATATCTTAGATTTCAGGGCATCGCAGACGCTCGGTTCTGAACTACATTTGAAGCCATGAGAGTGATCGAGCTCTTCTTATTGGGTGAGTCTTCATTATTCTCTTCAAATATGTGTTCCTAAAGAAAAAACAAAAATGTAATATATTGCAATCATTAGATGTGGTGGCTGCATTCGTTTTATATTTTTTTTAGCCTTTCCCACCTCTGTTTTCACCTGGCGATCTGGCCAGTAACACACCTCCTGTATTAGAGTGTCCCCACTTTTGTTGAAGGAGCACAGGAGACAGCAGCATTGTCAGTCTGGAGGGGGAGGGGAGCGTTAGATGTACTAGCAGATTTAGATGCATCAACAAACTCCAGCTAGTGCTTTATAAGCAGTTACAGCAAACAGTTTTTTTCCTTTTAGGATAAGGCTGCATTCACACCTGAGTACCGGGTTTTTGAGCATTTTTCGGGTGTTTTTTTGATCGTTTGCACGTTTTTGAGCGTTTAGTCCAGCGTTTTTAAAGCGTTTTTGAGCTTTGGCAATTTTTAATTAGCAAATAGAGAAAAATATCATCTGTTTCATTATTTGTTGCAATGTTTTTCAGTGTTTTCATCCACATTTATTTATTATTTATTTAATACTATTATTCATTTATTAATTGTTTTACTTTTTTTGTAAGGGGTTAAGAGTTAGGGCCGGTTCACACTGCCGCGACATGCGCTCCGACTTGTGTCGCCCCAAGTCGCCCCAAGTCGCTTGACACCAGAAATCCCATTGAAGTGAATGGGAGCCGTCTTAATTTACACTACTGAAGTCGCTCCGAAAAGGTTCCTGCACTACTTCAAGGCGACTTCTATCCAACTTGTGCCCATAGAATTCAATGAAAGTCGTCTCCAAGTCGGATACCCAACTATATTGAAGCGACTTTACAGGAAAAAGAAAATAATTTACACAGTGAATTACCCAGGCAACCCCCTCCCTCATTTCTATGATTGACCACAGGCAACGTCGCCTGGCATGGAGGTCACTTTGAGTAAGTTGTAAGTCGCGCTGAAGTTGCGCTCAAATCGCCTAGCAAAGTCGCGCCTGAAGTCGGATCGCCGGATGTGTGAACCGGTCCTTAGGGTTAGAGGTTAATTTATTTATTGTTATTTATTTATTTACTTATTGTTTATTTTTTTATGTATTTGTTTTGCTAGGTTAGGGGTTAAGATTAGAGTTAGGATTAATGGTTGATATTAGGTTTAAAGGTTGGAGATAGGATTTTTTTATTTCTTTAATGCATTTATTTTTATTATTTATTTATTAATTAATTTAATTTAACCACTTCAGCCCCGGAAGGATTTACCCACTTCCTGACCAGGCCATTTTTTGCGATACGGCACTGCGTTATTTTAACTAACAATTGCGCGGTCGTGCGAAGCTGTACCCACATCAAATTGATGTTCTTTTTTCCTCACAAATAGAGCTTTCTTTTGGTGGTATTTGATCACCTCTGCAGTTTTTATTTTTTGCGCTATAAACAAAATAGCAACAATTTTGAAAAAAAAAAAAACAATGTTTTTTACTTTCTGCTATAAAACACATCCAATAAAAAAATATAAATAATCTAATTTATTCTTCAATTTAGGGCAATATGTATTATGCTAGATGTTTTTGGTAAAAAAAAAAATCTCAGTTAGCGTATATTGATTTGGTTGCACAAAAGTTACAGCGTCTACAATATAGGGGATAGATTTATTGACTCTTTTTTACTTGCAATGGTGGAGATCAGCAATTCTTAGCGGGACTGCGACATTGCGGTGGACAAATTGGACACTAAGGGCTCATTTACACTTTGCTTCAAAACAGGGCATCAGAGAGTCGTTGTTAAAGCTCTCTTAACGCCAGTCAAAGCTCCTGTCACTAAATAAAATGGCTAGCTTACAGCCCTGTTTACACCTTGCGTTGGCTTTGCTTCGCTTCAGCTTTGCGCCAAAAATTATACCCCATGTAGCTTTAGCCATGCTTCAAAGCTTCTTCAACGCCTCCATAGAAGTCTATGACAAAGCTTGTTGGAAGCTCGCTTGAAACACCTGCGGCTTTTCAGAGGCTGTAATTCAGCTTTAGCTTCGCTTTGTTTTGGAGAAATTGCAGGTGTGAGATATCAACATACACACAGGGCATCGGCCAAGCTTCAACAAAACTTCAAAAGAGCCTCATTGAAGCAACACCGAAGCCTCAAAAACACATCATAAAAGCTTGTTGAAGCAGTAGGGGCTTTAATGTGCGTTGAAGTCAAAGCAAGTGTAAACGAGCCCTTAGGCTCGGCTAGCCCTCGGCTAGTTTACACTTGCTTCAACAAGGCTTTGGACATTCTTTGTTAAAGCTCCTGTCACTAAATAAAATAGTTTGTTTACAGTGCTGTTTACACTTGCTTTGGCTTTGCTTTGCTTCAGCTTTGCTTCAAAAATTATACTCCATGTAGCTTTAGTTGTGCTTCAAAGCATCTTCAAGCCCTCCATAGAAGTCTATGGCAAAGCTCGCTTGAAGCCCCACTGAAGCCCCACAAAGCCTCATGGAAGCTCCACCGAAGCCTCATCAAAGCCCCACCGAAGCCTCATCTAAGCCCCACAAAGCCTAATCAAAGCCCTACCGAAGCCTCATCAAAGCCCTACCGAAGCCTCATCGAAGCCCCACCGAAGCCCCATGAAGCCTCATTGAAGCCTCACTGAAGCCTCATCAAAGCACCAAGCAAAAGCAAGGTGTAAACAGAACTGTAAGCTAACCATTTTATTTAGTGACAGGAGCTTTAACTGGCATTCAGAGTAGGGTTGCCACATCATCCCTTTAATCCAGGACACATATGAATTACACAGGTTGTTCTGTGACTGATTAAGGTGGTAATTAAACTCACTTGTGTAATTCATAGGTGTCCTGGATTAAAGGGATGATGTGGCAACCCTAATTCAGAGAGCTTTAACAAAGCGTGTTTGATGCCTTGTTTTCAAGCAAGTGTAAACTAAGTGACATTTTTTGGGAACCAGTGACACCAATACAGTGATCAGAGCTAAAAAATATGCACTGTGACTGTATAAATGACACTGGCTGGGAAGGGGTTAACATCAAGGGGGATCAAAGCGTTAAAGTATGCTTACTGTGTGGGGGGTGGACTCATTGCAGGAAGACATTAGTGAATATTAATGGCCCACAACTGGGTGGGCTGAGGGCACAGCACACATTTTTTAAGCCAATTAGAGCCTCAGGCACTAATCAAGAGCTTCTAAAAAAAGAAAACCCCCATTGAAATCCATACTAAACCCAAAAGCCTGCATTCACTATATCTGGTCTCCCACAATACACAGAACATGGAAATGCAATTGTTTTAGTAAATATAAACTGCTAAATACCTTTTCTCATCAGCAGTATATAGCAGTCTTGTGACTTCTATCAGTGTCTTGTAGGAAGAGTTTTTCCATTCTCCACTGATTGTCCTATAAGGCTGCAGGACCCCTGGCCCTCTGTCTGGACAGTGTTGATTGGCCCTGTGCGGATCACATGCACTCTCCCAAGAAAAAAAACATATCTAGCAATTCACACTAAACTGAGCATGCGCAGAGTGCCTCCAAGGCTCTGTACTATCAGGAGATGGATTGGGGACAGTGGAAGAAGGGGAGGATCAGCAAAGACATGATCAAACAGCCATTTTTACACATTGTAGAAGATTAACCCCTGAGGTTCCACAGTGAGTATAACAAACATGTTTTACTGCATATACAGACTTAGTTTTTGTGTAGTATTGCTGTGGGTTTAGTAACACTTTAATACTATGCATGCATGCATACTGGCTGCCACTTACTGCGTTCCTTGACATCTAGCCTGACTTTCCAGTACATCAAAGTGAAGAATGGACGTTACAACCACCAATTTTGTATGGCAAATGGCATTTGTGTGCTCCTCAAACACACAAAGAAAATACATATAAGTATATTTTTTCTATTTCAGGTTCCATTGTTGGATTTGCAGTTTCTGGTAAGTGTTAACACAGAGCAACTAAACAGCTTTACAAAGTCATTTGGCTCATATAAGAGGTCCATGGCTGTCCCGGTAGGGACCCAACAGGCTGACAGCATAGACCAGTGGTTCTCAACTCCGGTCCTTGGGACCCAATAACAGGCCAGGTTTGCAGGATAACTGAAATACATCACAGGTGATATCATTTGCTGCTCAGTGATTGCAGTATTCTAGTCTGCATCTCCCCAAGGTAATACTTAAAATCTGGCCTGTTGGTGGGTCCTGAGGACCGGAGTTGAGAACCACTGGCATAGAGGGTTATCCTAATCCTCGTTAAAGGGAATTTAAGATTTTCTTTCTTTGATAAAAATGGATACATTTTTTCTGTTTGCCAAATATAAAATATTACATAAGAATATGATATATTGCATATCCAGCCAGTAGGTGAAGCTTTAGGCTCCTTTTCACAATCTCTTCCTCCTCCCCCTACCTCCCACTGAAAATCCTGATTACAGAGCTCAATAGCTTAAAGTAGAACTACAGTGGGGAAAAATAATTATTTGATCCCCTGAATATTTTGTAAGTTTGCCCACTTAAAAAGAAAGGAAGGATCTATATATTTTTTTTTTATCATCCGTGTATTTTAAATGATAGAGACAGAATATCAATCAAAAATCCAGAAAAAAAACACCCCATGATACAAATGTTATAAATTGAGTTGCAGTTCAGTGAGTAAAATAAGTATTTGATCCCCTACCCAGTGGTGTATTTAGGTTTTGTGCTGCCCTAGGCCTGACTAAACTCATGCCCCCCCCCCCCCCCACAGTTGCGGAAGGCCCACTGCCCGCACAACAACTCATTGGTTGGAGTCCGCCTTCTGGGCCCTTCAGGACGCCCGTACCCCCACATATGTATGTGCTGTCCCCCTCTGGCAGCCCTGCCTGCATTATCATACCGGCAGTATTAAAAGTGCAAGCCGGTTTGGACCCTTTTCATGCTGCCCCCCCTGCAAACTGCCGCCCTAGGCCTGGGCGTTGGCATTGCCCCTACCAACCAACAATAATTCTGGTTCCCACAGACTGCCTACAGTATGTGTTCATATGGTACACAGATTAGACAATGGCTCCTCAGGAGGGATTCCCCCATCAACACTGACTGTGATTTAAGGGTGAAATTAAGCGTGGTTGCAGGAAAAAAAAATCCCTCTGTCTATGGCTGACCTAAGCCTCTCACAACAGCACACCAAGCTGCAATCACCTCTAAGGCCAGCCGCACCCCCTCCCTGAATTCCACCCAATCACTGCGAGCCTTGCAGCAAGCTCTGCCTCAGGGATAATCAGGAGCCCCCTGATCACTTTTGGGGGAGGAGGGAATCTGTCCCTGGCATGTTCTGCAGCGGGCCCCTTTCCTGCCATCTGGGGCCCCCCACAGTGGGAGAACACCAAGGCCCGGACGCAAGTGCGACCTTTGTGACTCTGAGAGTTCCACCACTGGTACCACAGCAATAAGTTAGCTGGTTAAAGCGGAGTTCCACACTTTTTTTGTTTATTAAAAGTCAGCAGCTACAAAAAGTGTAGCTGCTGACTTTTAATAAACAGTAACTTACCTGTCTCCCGGTCCAGCGACGGCTGCTCCCGAAGCCTCGCTGGTCTCCCCCCTCCTCCCTGTGGCGCCGGCATTCCTAGTGTGGGCACCCGGGCCGGCTTCACGGCCGGGCACCCACTGCGCATGTGCGAGTCACGCTGCGCATTCCTAGTGGCCAGGCAATCTTCTGGGACCTGTGACGTGTCCCAGAAGATTGCCAGGAGGGAGGGGCCGCCTAGGAGGAGAGGAGGAGTTGCCTAGGCGGCCCAGAGGCGGAAGGTGGAAGAGGGACAGGAAGTCCCTCTGAAACCTGGGGACACCCCCCCCCCCCAAAAAAAAATGACATGCCAAATGTGGCATGTAAGGGGGTGAAGAGTGCTTAAAGCGGAAGTTCCATTTTTAGGTGGAACTCCACTTTAAGTGGTTCCCAATGACTCATTCTCTACTGGTGGTAGCAAGTAGTGGCTGCAAAGCCCTCTTACCAGATCCAGCGACACAGCAGCAGCGGTCCCTTCAATCAGGTGTCCAAGGTTGCCCGTGATGACCACAGTAGGCAGTGCAGCAAGTTCCGTATCCTTCCCCACATGGTATTTGCTTGGTTATCTCTCTCACTAACTCCCCCAGAACACTGTACTGTCATTGTGAATTTTTGCCCTGGCAAATCTTGCTCACTCCTCCTTTAAAATCATATAGGGTATAGTTCAGGCCCCATGGACTTTAATGAACAGTCAGTTCCTTGGGACTACATGTCCCATTATGCCCCTCAAGCCTCTTCTAATTGGCTGCTTGTTCTGCTTAGCTTGGGAGAAAATGTTGTGGTCAGAAGAGACCAAAATTCAGTTCTTTGGCATTTTCTCGACTCGCCGTGTTTGGAGGAAGAAAAATGCTGACTATGACCCTAAGAACTCCATCCCTACAGTCAGGCACGGAGGTGGAAACATTATGCTTTGTGCTGTTTCTCTGCTAAAGGTACAGGCCGACTTTGCCGCATTGAGGGGCCAATGGATGGGGCCATGTATTGTAAAATCTTGGATGATAACCTTCTTACCTCAGCTAGAACATGGCACATCCAGCATGACAATGACCCAAAAAACGCCAATGCAACAAAGGAGTGGCTAAGGAAGAAGCACATTAAGGTCATGGAGTGGCCTAGTCAGTCTCCAGACCTTAATGCCATAGAAAATGTATGGAGGGAGCTGAAACTTCGAGTTGTCAAGCGACAGCCAAGAAACCTTAAAGATTTAGAGAAGATCTGTAAAGAAGAGTGGACCAATATCCCTCATGAGATGTGTGCAATCCTGGTAACCAACTACAAGAAACGTCTCACCTCTGTGCTTACTAAGTCATGTTTTGCTTGGGGATCAAATACTTATTTTACTCACTGAACTGCAACTCAATTTATAACATTTGTATCATGTGTGTTTTTTCTGGATTTTTGGTTTGGTTTATATTCTGGCTCTATCATTTAAAATACACCTATGATAATAATTATAGACCTTTAATTTCTTTGTAAGTGGGCAAACTTACAAAACTTGCAGGGCATCAAATAATTATTTTCCCCACTGTATAAACAAAACTTTTTTTCCATTATGGACAGAGTAATGGCCCATAAACACGATCAGAAAATCTTATGAGCCAAATGACTTTTTCGAAGCGATCGTGCGATAATCTGATTGTTGGTACACAGCTTTTGAGAGCCGATCACGACAATTCATGCAAAATTATCCAATGGGAAAAGCACGAAAATTTCTCTTGCACGATGCCAGATTGTAAGCTTTTTGTTTATTCAGTACAGTTGTTGATTGAAAATACAATACAAATACACTACAATAACTAAATAACACAATACATCACTTCCAAATTTTTATTCTTTTGCACGAGAATTTTCCTAACTTTAGTAAACTCTTCATTTTCTATGAGAGTAGCATGCAAAAAAAAAACATAATCGCACCGCATGTACCAGGCATTAGGGAGAGTCAGACCTGTCAAGTTTATTTTTGTCATCTGTGTTCCATTGGGAAGATTTTTCTTCACTTCCTGTCCCATAGCCAAATAGGAAGTGAGCAGAAAACCCTGCAAATTAACCAGTTGCTGACCGCTGCCGTGGCTTGACGGCGGCAACATGGTTCGTTATCGCGAAACGCTGTCACCTGATGGCGACCGTGAGAACAGAATTGTGAGCACGCGCGCGCCCCCGTTGGCACACTCACTGTATTCGGGGGGGCAGGGTGCGGGAAGGGCGGGCTCAATCTCCGCCGGCTACCCGCGATGGCTCCCCCCGCAGTGATAGAACGGAGGTCCATGTATGTAAACATGGATCTCCGTTCTGACAGAGGGGGAATGGCTGTGATCACAGGCTTCCTGTATATGGAAGCTGTGATCACTCCACTCCCCCAGCCAGCCCAGCCCCTATACAGTTAGGAGACACTGAGGGAACACAGTTAACCCTTAGAGCGCCCCCTCCAGGTTAACCCCTTCACTGCCAATGGCATTTATACAGTAATCACTGCATTTTCATAGCACTGATCGCTTTATAAATGCCAATGGTCCCAAGAAAATGGTCCAACATGTCCGCCGCAATATCGCAGTACTGCTAAAAATCGCAGATCGCCACCATTACTAGTAAAATATAAAAAAAAATAAAAACCCCATAAATTAATTCTCATCATTCATAAACACAGCAACTTTTGCGCAAACCAATCAATAAAAGCCAATTGGGATTTTTTTTTACCAAAAATATGAGGAAGAATATAAATCGGCAAAAACCTATGAAAATAAATGTTTTTTTTTATTTTATTTGTATTTTAGGAAAAAGTAAAAAATATTGTTTTTTTTTTTGCAAAATTGTCACTCTTTTTTTGTTTATAGCGGCGATCAGAAATGATGCAGAGGGGATCAAATACCACCAAAAGAAAGCTCTATTTGTGGGGGAAAAAAGGACGCAAATTCCGTTTGGGTACAACGTCGCACGACTGCGCAATTGTCAGTTAAAACAACGCAGTGTGGAATCGCAAAAAGTGCTCTGGTCTTAAACTTGGAAATCCTTCCGGAGCTGAAGTGGTTAAAGCGGTAGTAAACCCATCCATTTAACAGTTTAAAAACCGGTTACATTTCCGGCACATACCAGAAATGTAACACTCCCATTGGTTGTGCCCTAAACCAAATGGTCAAACCATCCAATGGCTGGTGTCATAGGTGATCACATGTGTAGCATCATGGCAGTTGTAGGTGAAAAAGAGGCCAAGGTGGCAGCTTCCTTGGCTGAAATGATAGGAGGGTTTACTACCACTTTAAGGGAATCTCCAGGTCACCAGAACTAGGGTCCCCATTGGAAGATTTCCCCTCTATTACTTTTCTGGGAACAACTCAAAATTTGGGTTTTTCTTTTTCTTTCAATTTCAATGATAATGATAAACAGGAAAAATTGGAAGGATGGATCTCCATAACAGGGGCACAGACCGCAATAAAAACTGACAGGTATTCTAATGCATCTCCACTCTATCCAAAAACAAAATAAAAAGGTTTTGCCTTTAGTTATACTTTAAGTTGCAATTTACACACACAAGATAACAAGTCAGAGCAGTGACCCCCACCCCAGCATCGTTTGGGGTTGCAGTCAGACAGAGTCAGCCTGAAGGCAGGCAGCAACTGACACGCTCTCTTTAGAAAACCCATGGTGCTCTAGGAATTCTTTATCCCAGGTTTTGTTCTAAGTTATTTGAAAATAAAAATAATGAAATTGCCAAGCAGCTTTGAAAATAAAATCTGTTGTTTTTGCTATAAAAGTTACTCCAGTGCTGTCCCCCATAGACACTCGACTTAGTACTTTTCCTGCCATTGCTGTTCAACCCACTTCTTGTGAATCTAGGGCATCATCAATCAACCCTCTGAGAATGCATTTTCATGCCAGTCTAAGCTCAAAGTACTATTGTCAAACTCAAAAGAAAGTTTTAACCACATGCCGACCGCCCTATAGCAGTTTTACTGCTACAGGGCAGCTGCTGTGTGCAGGATCATGTATATATATATATATGTGATCCTGCAATTCTGAGTAGGGGGCGCGAATGTTCGCTGCCAGTGGTTCGCTCCTGCTGTGATTGCACACAGGAGGAGCCGATCAGCGGATACCGCAGACTCGATGTCTGCTGGCACGCGCTAATCATCAGCCACAGAGACAGAATTGCGATCTGCCTATGTAAACAAGGCAGATTGCCGTTCTGACAGGAGAGAAGGCATGGATCCTGTGTCTCTGCAAAGCAGGGACATGGATCCATGTCTTCCCCTAGTAAAAGCCCCTCCCACAGTTTATAAAAACACTGGTCAGGCAAACAGTTAACCCTTAGATCGCCCTTGATGTTTAACCCCTTCCCAGACAGTGTCAGTACAGTGCATATTTTTAGCACTGATCACTGTATTCGTGTCACTGGTCCCCAAAACGTGTCAGTTAGTGTCCGAATGTCCGTTGAAATATCGCAGTCCTGCTATATACCGCTGATCACTGCCATTACTAGTAAAAAAAATAAATAAAAATATCCCATAGTTTGTAGACACTATAACCTTTTGCACAAACCAATCAATATAAGTGTATTGGGCTTTTTTTTTTTTTTTTTTTTTTTTTAACCAAAATTATGTAGCAGAATACATATTGGCCTAACTTGATGAATACATTTGATTTTTTCCAATTTTTTTATTGGATATGCTTTATAACAGAAAGTAATTTTTTTTTTTTTTTTCAAAACTGTCGGTCTTTTATTGTTTTTGTTTAGAGCGCAAAAAAACGAAAAAATGCAGAGGTGACCAAATACCACCAAAAGAAAGCTTGATTTGTGGGAAAAGTCAGTTAAAGCGACGCAGTGACATATCGCAAAGTGGCCTGGTCAGGAAGGGGGGTAACTCTTCTGGAGGTCAATTGGTTAAAAAGTTATGAAATTATAGCTTGTCTTTGAAAGTACAGTGACAGGGGAAACACAAAACTAAATGCAAGGGTAGCTGAAATCCTCCCATGTGTATGTGTGTCAATCATAGCAATGAGATGCCTCAGGGCAATACACCATGAGTATATTAAAAAATCCCCCAACCCTCAGCCATCAACTATTTACAGATATACTCTATATTAGCAAGAGTATTGGGACACCTGCCTTTACACACGCACATGAACTTTAATGACATCCCAGTCTTAGTCCGTAGGGTTCAGTATTGAGTTGGCCCACCCTTTGCAGCTATAACAGCTTCAACTCTTCTGGGAAGGCTGTCCACAAGGTTTAGGAGTGTCTATGGGAATGTTTGACCATTCTTCCATAAACATATTTGTGAGGTCAGGCACTCATGTGGGCAAGAAGGCCTGGCTCGCAGTCTCCTCTCTAATTCATCCCAAAGGTCTTCTATCAGGTTGAGGTCAGGACTCTGTGCAGGCCAGTCAAGTTCCTCCACCCCAAACTCGCTCATCCATGTCTTTATGGACCTTGCTTTGTGCACTGGTGTCCAGTCATATTGGAACAGGAAGGGGCCATCCCCAAACTGTTCCCACAAAGTTGGGTGCATGAAATTGTCCAAAATGCCTTGGCATGTTGATGCCTTAAGAGTTCCCTTCACTGGAACTAAGGGGCCAGGCCTGACCCCTGAAAAACAACCCCACACCCTAATCCCCCCTCCACCAAATGATTTGGACCAGAGCACAAAGCAAGGTCCATAAAGACATGGATGAGCGAGTTTGGGGTGGAGGAACTTGAACTCTACAGACTAAGACTGGGATGCCATTAAAGTTCATGTGCAGGCGTCCCAATACTTTTGGTAATATAGTGTATGTGTGAGAAAAACTACATGTCTTGGTACCAACAAGGTATGGTTCCTACTAAAATCAGAATACCAACATGGGTATAGATACAGGAATTAATAAACTGAGAGAGGATCTGGCCTAGAAGTTACTCTTGGGTATGGTAACCTCTGTGGCCATCCTTACATTCGCGTTGTGACTAGAGTTGAGCAAACCTCTGGAAGTTCGGGTTCTGCTGGTCCGTCCGAACTTCGGGACAAAGTCCGGGTCCGGACGGAACCCGAACGATCGCACGGACAACGAACCCCATTGAAATCAATGGGGACCCGAACTTTTAGGCACAAAAATGGCTGTAGGAAAGTCCTGGAAAGCCCCAGAGGGCTGCAAAAGGAAGTAAAATGGGGGTAAGGGTAGGGCAAGTGCCCTACAAAAAAATGGGGACAGGGAAATAACTGTAAATATTTTTTAAAAAATAAAAACATAAAAAAAGGAAAAATGGAGGTGAATGTGGATCATCTTCAAACTGTGTCTGAAAAGTATTAATTAACGGTAGAAGCCATATAACTGTTCTAAAATCATCTTCAAACTAGGGCAAGTGCCCTACAAATAAATGGGGATAGGGAAAA
>BLSH010277180.1:262550-289971 GCA_018402905.1 Glandirana rugosa
GGTATGGAGACGTTCACTAGGTCTATAGGAGGAACACCACCGTTACCACACGAAATTACCCAAATCAAACCGTAAGTCTGTCCCGGAGAAGTAGAGGTCATGTGAAGTGGCATAAGACGGTCTAAGCCGGAGAAGGAAAGAAGTTTTCTGGTGTACCGAATGGAGAGTGTTCCCTAGGTGTGAAGTCGAGAAATGTGTGGTGGAACCTCAGGGTAGGTACGGTGAGCACCGATGTGTGTCTCGAGGTAAGAGGTAGTACCACTTGGAGGTTGGAAGGCGACGTCTCCACCCCAGGTAGGTGGTTAGACTAGAAGTCACTGAGAGGACTTTAATGGTTTTTACCGAACGATTTTTGAAATGTCCGGGTCCGGGTCCGTGCCACGGACACCCTAAAGTTCGGTACGGACCCGAACGTTACAGTCCGGGTTCGCTCAACACTAGTTGTGACACCATGTGCCTACATGGCCTAATAATTCTGCAAGTAGTTAGGTCATTCTAAGGATAAACTAAAACTGAAAAGTTTGACATGCCAAACTCCCATTTTTGGTAATTTCAGGAGAGTCACTGAAGATCAGATTGGTGGATGGACCCCACCTCTGCAGCGGAAGGTTGGAGGTTCACCATGATGGAGAATGGAGCTCTGTGTGTAGCCACGAGTGGCATGGATGGGACTCCAAGGTGGTGTGTAAAGAGCTGAAGTGTGGATCCCTTGTGAGAGGTAAGCCATGTGGTCTTTTGAAGAAAGGAAGAGGCCGAATCTGGCAGAATACGGTGAAGTGTACTGGAGATGAAGAGGCCCTGTCTGAATGCCAAACTAAACCCATTAAAGCACACCATTGCCACCACAAGGAGGATATCTGGATCACTTGCAGAGGTATGGGATCATTCATTGGTTGTCATTTGACCTCAACAAGAGAACCAGTCCTGACTGCTACATTGAAAGAACCTGAAGATCGAGTCTTTAATATTAAAACTGTGCAAAGTATTTATCCCCCTCTTTTTAGTTAACGTTGAAGCCCAAAATGTTTTATTTTTTTTTTAGCTAGGGTAGGGAATAGTCGGAGCTTCTGAGATTTTTATTGCTGCCTGTGTCGACAGTGCTCCATGTGTTCTCTGTATGTGTGTGTGCTCTGACTGTGCACGTTCTGTGTGTTCTCTGTATGTGTGTGCTCTGGCTGTGCATGTTCCGTGTGTTCTCTGTATGTGTGTGCGCTGACTGTGCACGTTCCGTGTGTTCTCTGTATGTGTGTGCGCTGACTGTGCACGTTCCGTGTGTTCTCTGTATGTGTGTGCGCTGACTGTGCACGTTCCGTGTGTTCTCTGTATGTGTGTGCTCTGACTGTGCACGTTACGTGTGTTCTCTGTATGTGTGTGCGCTGGCTGTGCACATTCCGTGTATTCTCTGTATGTGTGTGCGCTCTGACTGTGCACGTTCCGTGTGTTCTCTGTATGTGTGTGCTCTGGCTGTGCACGTTCCATGTGTTCTCTGTATGTGTGTGCTCTGACTGTGCACGTTATGTGTGTTCTCTGTATGTGTGTGCGCTGGCTGTGCACGTTCCGTGTGTTCTCTGTATGTATGTGCTCTGGCTGTGCACGTTCCATGTGTTCTCTGTATGTGTGTGCGCTCTGACTGTGCACGTTCCGTGTGTTCTCTGTATGTGTGTGCGCTGGCTGTGCACGTTCCGTGTGTTCTCTGTATGTGTGTGCTTTGACTGTGCACGTTCCGTGTGTTCTCTGTATATGTGTGCGCTCTGACTGTGCACGTTCCGTGTGTTCTCTGTATATGTGTGCGCTCTGACTGTGCACGTTCCGTGTGTTCTCTGTATGTGTGTGTGCGCTGGCTGTGCACGTTCCGTGTGTTCTCTGTATGTGTGTGCTCTGGCTGTGCACGTTCCATGTGTTCTCTGTATATGTGTGTGCTCTGACTGTGCACGTTCCGTGTGTTCTCTGTATGTGTGTGTGCGCTGACTGTGCACGTTCCGTGTGTTCTCTGTATGTGTGTGCGCTCTGACTGTGCACGTTCCATGTGTTCTCTGTATATGTGTGTGCTCTAACTGTGCACGTTCCGTGTGTTCTCTGTATGTGTGTGTGCGCTGGCTGTGCACATTCCGTGTGTTCTCTGTATGCGTGTGTGCACTGACTGCGCACGTTCCGTGTGTTCTCTGTATGTGTGTGCTCTGACTGTGCACGTTCCGTGTGTTCTCTGCATGTGTGTGCGCTGACTGTGCACATTCCATGTGTTCTCTGTATGTGTGTGTGCTCTGACTGTGCACGTTCCGTGTGTTCTCTGTATGTGTGTGTGTGCTCTGGCTGTGCATGTTTCATGTGTTCTCTGTATGTGTGCACTGGCTGTGCGTGTTCCGTGTGTTCTCTGTATGTGTATGTGCTCTGGCTGTGCATGTTTCATGTGTTCTCTGTATGTGTGCACTGGCTGTGCGTGTTCCGTGTGTTCTCTGTATGTGTATGTGCTCTGGCTGTGTATGTTCTGTATGTTCTCTGTGCATGACTGCATGTGCTCTGGCTGTGCACATGCCATGTGTTCTCTGTATGTCTGTGCTCTGACTGTGCATGTTCCACGTGTTCTCTGTATATGTGTGTGCTCTTATTGTGCACGTTCCATGTGTTCTATGTATGCGTGTGTGCTCTGGCTGTGCATGTTCCGTGTGTTCTCTGGATGCATGTGCACTGGCTGTTCACGTTCCGTGTGTTCTCTGTATGTGTATGTGCTCTGGCTGTGTATGTGCTGTGTGTTCTCTGTGCATGACTGCATGTGCTCTGGCTGTGCATGTTCCGTGTGTTCTCTGTATGTGTGTGCTCTGACTGTGCATGTTCCCTGTGTTCTCTGTATGTGTGTGTGCTCTGGCTGTGCATGTTCTTTAGATTCCCTGGCTGTGCATGTTCTTTAGGTTCCCTGGCTGTGCATGTTCTGTCTTTTCTGTAGATGTGTGCTCTCTGGTTGTGCACATTATGTGTGTTCTTTGTGCATGTGCTCTGGCTGTGCATGTTCCACGTGTTCTCTGTATGTGTGTGTGCTCTGACTATGCATGTGTTCTCTGTATGACCTACAGACTCTTTGTGTGTATGTGTGTTCTGGCTGTGCATGTTCCAGGTGTTCTCTGTAAGTGTGTGCACTGTGGCTGTGCATGTTCTTTAGGTTCTCTGGCTGTGCATGTTCCGTGTGTTCTCTGTATGTGTGTGCACTCTGGCTGTTCATGTTGTGTAGGTTCTCTGGCTGTGCATGTTCTGTAGGTTCTCTGGCTGTGCATGTTCTGTAGGTTCTCTGGCTGTGCGTGTTCTGTAGGTTCTCTGGCTGTGCGTGTTCTGTAGGTTCTCTGGCTGTACGTGTTCTGTAGGTTCTCTGGCTGTGCATGTTCTGTAGGTTCTCTGGCTGTGCATGTTCTGTAGGTTCTCTGGCTGTTCATGTTGTGTAGGTTCTCTGGCTGTGTATGTTCTGTAGGTTCTCTGGCTTTGCGTGTTCTGTAGGTTCTCTGGCTGTGCATGTTCTGTAGGTTCTCTGGCTGTGCATGTTCTGCAGGTTCTCTGGCTGTGCATGTTCTGTAGGTTCTCTGGCTGTGCATGTTCTGTAGGTTCTCTGGCTGTTCATGTTCTGTAGGTTCTCTGGCTGTGAATGTTCTGTAGGTTCTCTGGCTGTGCATGTTCTGTAGGTTCTCTGGCTGTTCATGTTCTGTAGGTTCTCTGGCTGTGTATGTTCTGTAGGTTCTCTGGCTGTGCATGTTATGTAGGTTCTCTGGCTGTGTATGTTCTGTAGGTTCTCTGGCTTTGCGTGTTCTGTAGGTTCTCTGGCTGTGCATGTTGTGTAGGTTCTCTGGCTGTGTATGTTCTGTAGGTTCTCTGGCTGTGCATGTTCTGTAGGTTCTCTGGCTGTTCATGTTCTGTAGGTTCTCTGGCTGTGCGTGTTCTGTAGGTTCTCTGGCTGTGCATGTTCTGTAGGTTCTCTGGCTGTGTATGTTCTGTAGGTTCTCTGGCTGTGTATGTTCTGTAGGTTCTCTGGCTGTTCATGTTCTGTAGGTTCTCTGGCTGTTCATGTTCTGTAGGTTCTCTGGCTGTGTATGTTCTGTAGGTTCTCTGGCTCTGCATGTTCTGTAGGTTCTCTGGCTGTGCATGTTCTGTAGGTTCTCTGGCTGTTCATGTTCTGTAGGTTCTCTGGCTGTGTATGTTCTGTAGGTTCTCTGGCTGTGCATGTTCTGTAGGTTCTCTGGCTGTGTGTGTTCTGTAGGTTCTCTGGCTGTGTATGTTCTGTAGGTTCTCTGGCTGTGTATGTTCTGTAGGTTCTCTGGCTGTGCGTGTTCTGTAGGTTCTCTGGCTGTTCATGTTCTGTAGGTTCTCTGGCTGTGCATGTTCTGTAGGTTCTCTGGCTCTGCATGTTCTTTAGGTTCTCTGGCTGTGCATGTTCTGTAGGTTCTCTGGCTCTGCATGTTCTTCAGGTTCTCTGGCTGTGTGTGTTCTGTAGGTTCTCTGGCTCTGCATGTTCTGTAGGTTCTCTGGCTGTGTATGTTCTGTAGTTTCTCTGGCTGTGCATGTTCTGTAGGTTCTCTGGCTGTGCGTGTTCTGTAGGTTCTCTGGCTGTGCATGTTCTGTAGGTTCTCTGGCTGTGCATGTTCTTAAGGTTCTCTGGCTGTGCATGTTCTGTAGGTTCTCTGGCTGTGCGTGTTCTGTAGGTTCTCTGGCTGTGCATGTTCTGTAGGTTCTCTGGCTGTGCATGTTCTTCAGGTTCTCTGGCTGTGCATGTTCTGTAGGTTCTCTGGCTGTGCATGTTCTGTAGGTTCTCTGGCTGTGCATGTTCTGTAGGTTCTCTGGCTGTGCATGTTCTGTAGGTTCTCTGGCTGTGCATGTTCTTCAGGTTCTCTGGCTGTGCATGTTCTGTAGGTTCTCTGGCTGTGCGTGTTCTGTAGGTTCTCTGGCTGTGCATGTTCTGTAGGTTCTCTGGCTGTGCATGTTCTGTAGGTTCTCTGGCTGTGCATGTTCTTCATGTTCTCTGGCTGTGTGTGTTCTGTAGGTTCTCTGGCTCTGCATGTTCTGTAGGTTCTCTGGCTGTGCATGTTCTTCAGGTTCTCTGGCTGTTCATGTTCTGTAGGTTCTCTGGCTGTGCATGTTCTGTAGGTTCTCTGGCTGTGCATGTTCTGTAGGTTCTCTGGCTGTGCATGTTCTTCAGGTTCTCTGGCTGTGTGTGTTCTGTAGGTTCTCTGGCTCTGCATGTTCTGTAGGTTCTCTGGCTCTGCATGTTCTGTAGGTTCTCTGGCTGTGCATGTTCTGTAGGTTCTCTGGCTGTGCATGTTCTGTAGGTTCTCTGGCTGTGCATGTTCTGTAGGTTCTCTGGCTGTGCATGTTCTTCAGGTTCTCTGGCTGTGTGTGTTCTGTAGGTTCTCTGGCTCTGCATGTTCTGTAGGTTCTCTGGCTGTTCATGTTCTGTAGGTTCTCTGGCTGTGTATGTTCTGTAGGTTCTCTGGCTGTGTATGTTCTGTAGGTTCTCTGGCTGTGCATGTTCTGTAGGTTCTCTGGCTGTGAATGTTCTGTAGGTTCTCTGGCTCTGCATGTTCTGTAGGTTCTCTGGCTCTGCATGTTCTGTAGGTTCTCTGTAGATGTGTGCGTCATGGATGTTTAATTTTTGTAAAACTGCAAAGAAGAGGTGGAAAGTACAACACTTATAGATAGTAGAAAGAAAGGGGTGCTGGTGGTTCCTGAGGGTGTAGTAACCCTCCAACGCTCCTTACAGGAAGTGGTATTCTGTAAATGAGAACAAAGATTGGGGTGGGGGGTTGTTAACCACGGAAAGCAGAAAGGTGGATAGAACTGAGTGATCACTGAGAGTGTGAAGCTAAATGTGTGCTCTAAGCTTCACAGAACACAGGAATACTATATACAGAACGTCGATCCGAGGATTATTTTAAAATAAATAAATTACATATTTATATAAACACACAACATCATGCAGAATACTATCCCAGTTTTACATCTCTTACAATAAAGAACCCTTTCTGTATGTGAAGGGCGGGCCACTTTTCCTCCAGTTACAAAGTGACACTAAAATCTGGTTTAAAAAAATCAATTCACTTACAGTGCCTTGAAAAAGTATTCATACCCCTTGAAATTTTCCACATTTTGTTACAACCAAAAACGTAAATGTATTTTATTGGGATTTTATGTGATAGACCGACACAAAGTGGCACATAATTGTGAAGTGGAAGGAAAATGATAAATGGTTTTCAAAATGTTTTACAAATAAATATGTGAAAAGTGTGGGGGGCATTTGTATGACGCCCCCCTGAGTCAATACTTTGTAGAACCGCCTTTCCCTGCAATTACAGCTGCAGTCTTTTTGGGGAAGTCTCTACCAGCTTTGCACATCTAGGAGAGGACATTTTTTCCCATTCTTCTTTGCAAAATATCTCAAGCTCTGTCAGATTGGATGGAGAGCCGTCTGTGAACAGCAATATTCAAGTCTCACCACAAATTCTCAGTTGGATTTGGGTCTGGACTTTGAATGGGCCATTCTAACACATGATTATGCTTTGATCTAAACCATTCCATTGTAGCTCTGGCTGTATGTTTAGGGTCGTTGTCCTGCTGGAAGGTGAACCTCCGCCCCAGTCTCAAGTCTTTTGCAGACTCTAACAGGTTTTCTTCTAAGATTGCCCTGTATTTGGCTCCATCCATCTTCCCATCAACTCTGACCAGCTCCCCTGTCCCTGCTGGAGAAAAGCATCCCTACAACATGATGCTGCCACCACCATGTTTCACAGTGCGGATGGTGTGTTCAGGGTGATGTGCAGTGTTAGTTTTCCACCACACATAGCGTTTTGCTTTTAGGCCAAAAAGTTCAATTTTAGTCTCATCTGAGCTCCTTCTTCCACATGTTTGCTGTGTCCCCCACATGGCTTCTCACGAACTGCAAACGGGACATCTTATGGCTTTCTTTCAACAATGGCTTTCTTCTTGCCACTCTTCCATAAAGGGCAGATTTGTGGAGTGCATGACTAATAGTTGTCCTGTGGACAGATTCCCCCACCTGAGCTGTGGATCTCTGCAGCTCCTCCAGAGTTACCATGGGCCTCTTGTCTGCTTCTCTGATTA
This sequence comes from Glandirana rugosa, assembly GCA_018402905.1. Taxonomy (NCBI): domain Eukaryota; kingdom Metazoa; phylum Chordata; class Amphibia; order Anura; family Ranidae; genus Glandirana; species Glandirana rugosa. Next base: position 269,643 of record BLSH010277180.1, read on the forward strand.
ATGCTCTCCTTGCCCGGCCGGTCAGTTTAGGTGGACGGCCATGTCTTGGTAGGTTTGCAGTTGTGCCATACTCTTTCCATTTTCGGATGATGGATTGAACAGAGCTCTGTGAGATGATCAAAACTTGGGATATTTTTTTTATAACCTAACCCTGCTTTAACCTTCTCCACAACTTTATCACTGACCTGTCTGGTGTGTTCCTTGGCCTTCATGATGCTGTTTGTTCACTAAGGGTCTCTAGCAAACTTCTAAAGGCTTCACAGGACAGCTGTATTTATACTGAGATTAAATTACACACAGGTGGACTCTATTTACTAATTAGGTGACTTCTGAAGGCAATTGGTTCCACTGGATTTTAGGGGTATCGGAGTAAAGGGGGGTGAATACAAATGCCCCCACATTTTTCAGATATTTATTTGTAAAAAATATGGAAATCCATTTATCATTTTCCTTCCATTTCACAATTATGTGTCACTTTGTGTCTGTCTATCACATAAAACCCCAATAAAATACATTTACGTTTTTGGTTGTACCATGGCAAAATGTGGAAATTTCAAGGGGTATGAATACTTTTTCAAGGCACTGTAGTAGGCAAGAGTTAAAACCTCTGCTTTTTACTGCAGATCTATCCACTTTATTTGTTTGGTGGTGTTGTCACAGGGAAAGAAAGGGATGATAAATTCGAACTTTTCCAGTTGTCACTGGAACAGGAAGTAAGAGAAAATCGTATCCGTTTCATTACTAACTATCTAAGAAGGGAAATTAAACTCGCTTTGAGAGGTTTCTTTTCATTTCCTATTGTGCCTCAGGGACAGGAAGTGAGGAGAAATCTCACTGGGGTACACGCTGAATCCAAAGCTAAAAAAGAAATTAGCTGTAGATGCGCTTTTAAATAAACAACTTTCCATGGAATTTGCAATATGGACTACTTATATTTTATGACCTCTTCTCATGATTGGATAAATATATTTCATTATTAACCACTTCAGCCCTGGAAGGATTTCCCACTGTAGGGCCAGAGCACTTTTTGCGATTCGGCACTGCGTCGCTTTAACTGACAATTGCGCGGTCGTGCAATGTTGTACCCAACCGAAATTTGCGTCCTTTTTTTCACACAAATAGAGCTTTCTTTTGGTGGTATTTGATCCCCTCTGCGTCATTTTTGATCGCCGCTATAAACAAAAAAATGGCGACAATTTTGCACAAAAAACTATTTTTCTTACTTTTTGCTAAAATACAAATCCAAAAAAAAAAAATACAAAGAAATTTTTTTTTCATCGGTTTTGGCCGATTTATTTTCTTCCTCATATTTTTGGTTAAAAAAAAATCGCAATTGGCGTTTATTGATTGTTTTGTGCAAAAGTTGCTGCATTTACGAATTATGAAAATTTATTTATGGGGTTTTTATTTTTTTTATTTTTTACTAGTAATGGAGGCGATCTGCGATTTTTAGCGGGACTGCAATATTGCGGCGCACATGTTGGACCATTTTGACACTTTTTTGGGACCACTGGCAATTATACAGCGATCAGTGCTATGAAAATGCACTGATTACTGTGTAAATGTAATTGGAAGTGAAGGGGTTAACCTGGAGGGGACGCGGTAAGGGTTAACTGTGTTCCCTCAGTGTGTTCTAACTGTATGGGGGCTGGGCTGGCAGGGGGAGGGGAGTGATCGGGGCTTCTATATACAGGGAGCCTGTGATCACATCCCTTCCCCCTCTGTCAGAACGGAGATCCGTGTACATACACGGACCTCCGTTCTGTTGCTCCGGGGGGATGATCGCGGGTGGCCAGCAGCGATCGAGTCTGCCCTACCCGCTCCCTGGCCCCCCCGGAACACAGTGAGCGCGCATGCTCACAATACTACTTATCGCGGCCGCTATTAGGTGACGGCAGTTTGCGATAACGAGCAACTTTGCCCCCGTCAAGCCATGGCAGGCGGTCGGCAAATGGTTAAAGTGTTACTAAACCCACAACAGTAAAGTCAGTCTGCATATGCAGTAAAGCATGCTTGTTATACTCACTGTGCAACCTAAGGGGTTAATCCTCCGCACTGTATAAAAAGGCTCTTTGATCCTGTCTTCTCTGATCCCTTCTCCCTTCTTTTACTGTCCCCAATCCATCTGTTGACAGTACAGAGCCTTGCGGGCACTCTGCACATGCTCAGTTTGGTGTGTATTAGTAGAGAGGTTTTTGGGAGAGGGCATGTGATCAGTGCAGGGCCAATCAGCACTGTCCAGACAGAGGGAAAGGGGTCCTGCAGCCTCATAGGACAATCAGGGGAAAATGAAAACACCTCCTGCAAGCTTTAACCAGACCCTGGTAAAAGTCATAAGACTGCTATTTACTGCTGATGAGAAAAGGTATTTAGTATTTTACATTTACTAAAATAATTGCATTTCCATGTTCTGTGTACTGTGGGAGACCAGATATAGTGAATGCAGGACCCTGGGTTTAGTAACACTTTAAGACTGGCACTAACAAGTTGTAACGCTATAATATATATTCATTTTCATTTAGAGCCATTCCAGGCCAGGCTGGTAGATGGGCCGGACAGATGTACGGGGAGACTGGAAGTCTACCATGATGGCCAGTGGGGCAGTGTTTGTGACGACCTTTGGGATGACAAGGATGCCAATGTCACCTGCAGTCAGATTAAGTGTGGCTCTTGCCGGGCATACAATGAGGGCAGGAAGCGATTTGGCCAATCAAAAGGCACAATTTGGCTAGATGATGTTGAATGTTCCGGAAAAGAGATGTCATTGGATAAATGCTGGCACCGTGTTTGGTCGTACAATGACTGCAGCCATGAGGAAGATGTCAGTGTATACTGCACAGGTAAACAGCTCTCCATCTTCATACCACCACTGTATACAGTAGATCTACTGTTCCCTCCTTTATCACTTTCATATCTATGTGTGGCCAGCATGGAGCCCCCATTAGCTGTTTTCACCAAACGTGAACGAATGTCTCAGCTCAGGATGACACACAGAGGACAGTGGTGCTCAGGAACAAAGGGGGTCCTGAGGGAATGTCATTTTGTGTTACCATTGTGTCTGCCCCTTTGTGAATGCCAAGAGAAGTGGTGGAAGAAGGATGGTGAACCTTCCCATTACTCTTAGGGAGTATGCTACTTTAGGTTTGATGGAACCTTATAAACATGGATAGTTGGAGTGCGTGAACACCTCTCTAACTGCTCCACATTGTGATGGTGGGCATATGTTGCCACAACTTAAAGTGGTTCTAAAGCCTCAAGGTTTTTTACCTTAATGCCTCACAGTCCCCCCCACCCCCCTTATTCTTACCCTAACCTGATCCGATCCAGCGATGTGCATGAGAGCAGGGGCTCTCGTGACTGTCACCCTCCTCCATTGGGCAGATTGAATGCAGCAGCAGCAGCCATTGGCTTCCGCTGCTGTCAATCAAATTCTGTGATGAGGGAGCAGGGGCAGAGTCAAGTGGCCTGGTCTCTGTCAATAGATGCAGACTGGGAGGCTCTGGAGAGAGCCCTCACGGGTGCCCCAGGGAAAGTAGCTTTCCAAAGGGGCACTCACCAAAGAGGAGGGGCCTGTAGCACTGTTGGGGGAACCCAAAAAGGAGGATCGGAGCTACAATGTACAAAACTATTGCACAGAGCAGGTAAGTATGACATGCTTGTTATTTTAGAAACAAAGGTTTAATATCACTTTAAAGCAAGAACAAAAGGCAAAACTTTTTGTTCATTTTGAATAGAGCAGTGCTTCTCAACCAGGCTACCATGGCAGGGTGCCGTCTGGGTTCCCCCATAGTGCTGCAAGCATGGAACCCAGTTTGTTCCAAATCAGCATCATGAGTTGCCATGGTTCAGGCTGGCCAGCTACCAGCACTATAACAACCAATAACATTCTAGGGCCAGGAAGCAAAGCGTCATGCATTACTATGGTGATGGCGGCCAGCTCGCCCGCACCATGCCAGTGCATGACTCAGATCCAGGACCTCGGCAATGCAGGACCGCCCCAAGCATTCTAGTGGATATGTAAGTCCACCTTCTCCAGACCTCCTCCTTCTCCTGCCCTCTGCCGCACTGCTGAAGCCAAAAGGTAGGGTCTTTGTGATGGGCTGACCTGTGTGTCTGGGGGGGTCTGTGTGATGGGGAACTGTGTGATTTGTGGGGGGCTCTGTAATGGGAGAACTGTGTGGTCATGGGAGTGACTCTGAAGTGAACTGGAATATGCATTGAAAGAATTCCTGGAGGCCAGGAAGAGGAACAGACTTGTAAATGATAGTTGACCACATGGGCTGTTTAATGGATAGGTTCATGCCAGGCTTAGGGTTCCTTCAAGGGAGCAAAGCCCCAAGGAGAGAAGCAGGAGCCTATTCTTGAATTAACCTCTCCAGCTAAAATTCATGGATATAACCTTCATACAGAAGGAAGAAATGGGAAATTTCCTGGAGGCCAGGAAGAGGAACAGACTTGTAAATGATAGTTGACCCCAAGGACTGCTTAAGGGATAGGTTTATGCCAGGCTTAGGGTTTCTTCAAGCGAGAAAAGCCCCAAAGAAGAAGCAGGAGCCTATTCTTGAATTGACCCCTCCAGCTAAAATTCATGGATATAACCTTCATACAGAAGGAAGAGATGGGAAATTTCCTGGAGGCCAGGAAGAGGAACAGACTTGTAAATGATAGTTGACCCCAAGGACTGCTTAAGGGATAGGTTCTTGCCAGGCTTAGGGTTTCTTCAAGCGAGAAAAGCCCCAAAGAAGAAGCAGGAGCCTATACTTGAATTAACCTCTCCAGCTAAAATTCATGGATATAACCTTCATACAGAAGGAAGAGATGGGAAATTTCCTGGAGGCCAGGAAGAGGAACAGACTTGTAAATGATAGTTGACCCCAAGGACTGCTTAAGGGATAGGTTCTTGCCAGGCTTAGGGTTTCTTCAAGCGAGAAAAGCCCCAAAGAAGAAGCAGGAGCCTATACTTGAATTAACCTCTCCAGCTAAAATTCATGGATATAACCTTCATACAGAAGGAAGAGATGGGAAATTTCCTGGAGGCCAGGAAGAGGAACAGACTTGTAAATGATAGTTGACCCCAAGGACTGCTTAAGGGATAGGTCCATGCCAGGCTTAGGGTTTCTTCAAGCGAGAAAAGCCCCAAAGAAGAAGCAGGAGCCTATTCTTGAATTGACCCCTCCAGCTAAAATTCATGGATATAACCTTCATACAGAAGGAAAAGATGGGAAATTTCCTGGAGGCCAGGAAGAGGAACAGACTTGTAAATGATAGTTGACCCCAAGGACTGCTTAAGGGATAGGTTTATGCCAGGCTTAGGGTTTCTTCAAGCGAGAAAAGCCCCAAAAAGGAAGCAGGAACCTATCCTTGAATTGACCCCTCCAGCTAAAATTCATGGACATAACCTTCATACAGAAGGAAGAGGTGGTTATGGCAACAGCATCTGATCTAAAATGTCATGAGCCTGGTACGCAGTCTCTGGCAATTGTGAATGAACTGGTGGGTATGGCCATGGAGTGTTACATCAGCAAACTGCTCTCATAAAGAATGTTAGGAGTACAAAAGTAGTAGGACCGCAAAACTGTTATGGAAGTGCATTGCCTGGTTAATACTAGGTCACAATAAATGAGCAACAGAGAGGATTTTCTCAGAACCCATTTAAAAATGTAGGTGAAGAAATCCCACCTGAAACAGCCATCAAATTTCCCAATGTGGTAGGTAACATAATAAAGAAGGTTATAAAGCTTTGTGGAAAGAGAACTGACACTGTGTTGCCTTTGTAAAGGTGAAGGAGACCAGTAAAGATGGAGGAGACCCAGTGGTGTATCATCCATGGGTGCAGGGTGTTCACTGAACACGGGCCCTGAGGGGTGGGGGGCCCACTGTGCTCTGACCCACACTGCACCCATGGATGATTTCTCCCTGGTTGACAGCCGGGGATGATTGGTGCGGTGTGGGCTTGCACACGGGCCCACTAATTTCATGATACGCCCCTGAGGAGACCAGTAAAGGTGGAGGAGATCATTAAAAGTAGGCCCTCCAAATTTTTTACCAGGGCTCATGCAATCATAGCTATACCATTTTATCTGTCTATCTATCTATCTATCTATCTATCTATCTATCTATCTATCTATCTATCTATCTATATTAATAATGCAATATCTCTCTATTTTCAAAGGATGAAAGCAAGCAACTAAACGCACAGTTGAATGCCGCACATTTTGGATAAACTGTACATTTACATGCCTCCGCCGCACGTCAGATCAGATGATTCCATTAATTGCTGCAGTTATACACCTTCCTTTGTCCCCTGAACTTTCCCTTCCCTTGTGTAAATCACAAGAGAAGCTGAGCAGAATTTAAATTTATTGGATAGGAAAACAATTGAAAAGTATTTGTCTTCCAGAACAGACTAAAAAAACGAATTCAGATTGGCGTATAGCTTTTCTGCGGCGTTATCGCTGAAAACTTGTAAGGAAAGCAAACTTGTTTACAATTTTGAAATTAGTCTTCCCGGTGTACCGAAATTCTTCACCTTGTGGGTCTAATATGAGCTGTGTTCAGCCAGCAGTTGTATGGGATGTATTCTGTATGCCTACAGACGTCAGGCATAATAGGAAATAACCAAAGGATATATTCAGTAAGGAGCATGCAAAGACGTATTATATACAGGAGCTGAATATCTAAATCATTCATTCCAGCCATATGTTGGCAGCATATTCATTTGTGATCAACTGGCTATCAGGGTTGCCAACCGCCAGTAAATTTACTGACAGTTTGTAAATATCAGTGATTTTTACAACTGTCTATAAATATCAGGGTCTGATAATTTGTCATGCTGTGCTGAATTTTTAAGTGTAAACCGGGCAAACTACTTGATATGGGTACTGTCAGTGTTTCCATGTTATGTTTAAATATCAATTGTCTTAGTTTTTAATAGGAGTTCTGTTATTTTTCAAGTTGCCAGTAAAAAATGTGCTCCGCCAGTAAATTTTCCATGTTTTGCCAGTAAAAAATGCTGCGGGAGGTTGGCAACACTGCTGGCTATGAGTATTGGGCTTTCTAATCACTGTGGATTTTTACAATAAATTGCACATTTAATAAAAAAAGGTTTCTATTTTACTAATGAGTTTACGAGTTTGTTTCCTAAACATAATATATACTCTATGGCCAAACCAATGTAGACACCACACCTACAGTATATGAGCTTGCTGGATACCCCATGGGCATTACTATGGAGTTGGCCTATGGGGCTTCCCTATGGGCCTATAACTGCCTCCATTCTTCTGGGAAAGCTTTTTACAAGGTATTGAAGTATGTCTGGGGGAATTTATGCCCATTCAGCCAAAAGCGCATTTGTGAGGTCATCTACTGATGTTGGATGAGAAGCCCTGACCCACCATTGACTTTGAACTTCATGCCAAAGGTGCTCAGTAGGGTTGAGTTCAGGGCTCTGTGCAGAAAGGATTAAAGTCACATGTACATAAATATTCATAGCCTTTGCTCAATACTTTGTTGAAGCACCTTTAGCACCAATTACAGCCTCAGATGAACCTTCACTCCGAGGTACAGAGCACTCTGGAGCAGGTTTTCATCAAGGATGTCTCTGTACATTGCTGCATTCATCTTTCCCTCGATCCTGACTGGTGCCCCAGTTCCTGCCGCTGAAAAAACATCCCCACAACATGATGTTGCCACCACCATGCTTCACTGTAGGGATGAGCGGTGCCTGGTTTCTTCCAGACATGTTGCTTGCCATTCAGGCCAAAGGGTTCAGTCTTTGTTTCATCAGACCAGAGAATTTTGTTTCTCAAAGTCTGAGAAACCTTCAGGTGCCTTTTGGCAAACTTCAGGTGGGCTGTGATGTCCCTTTTACTGAAGAGTGGCTTCCCTCTGGCCACTCTACCATACAGGCCTGATTGGTGGAGTGCTGCAGAGATGGTTGTTCTTCTGGAAGGTTCTCCTTTCTCCACAGAGAAATGCTGGAGCTCGGTCAGAGTGACCATCAGGTTCTTGGTCACCTCCCTGACTAAGGCCCTTCTCCCCGATCGCTCAATTTGGCCGGGCAGCTTGCACTAGGAAGAGTCCCGGTGGTTCCAAACCTTTTCCATTTACGGACACAGAATTCAGGCTGTAGAAGTTGGAAGAGATAGCCCGACCACCACACACCTCGCCCGGCCTGAGTCCTTAGCAGGTAAATGCAGCCTCAGCTTTATTTGAGCAGAGGCTGGTTACCTGCTAAACACTCGGGCCGGGCGGGGTGTGCCACAGCCGGGCTATCTCTTCCAACTTCTACAGCGTGCTTGGGGTCTGGACGAACCTTTCCCCAGCCTGCACCCTCATTAGTCAGCGGCATCCAGTTTACCTGAGCTTGTTGGCCTGAGCGGGGGCCACTAAGCATTTATTGTGGGTCACACAGAATTCAGGGTTCAAGAGGAGGTAACACACAGTGCACTGGGGTTAGGAGTATGTCATTTACAGAGTGCAGGGGTCAGGAGTGCATAATGTGCTTAGTGCAGTTGTCAGGAGTATGAAATGTACAGAGTGCAGGGGTCAGGAGTATATAATGTCCAGAGTGCAGGGGTCAGGAGTATGTAATCTACAGAGTGCAGGGGTCAGAAGTACATAACGTATAGAGTGCAGGGGTAAGGACTGGAGTATGTAATGTACAGAGTGCAGGGGTACATAACGCACATGGTGCAGGGGTCAGGAGTATGTAATGTACAGAGTGCAGGGGTGCATAACGTACACAGTGCATGGGGTGAGGAGTATGTAATCTACAGAGTTCAGGGATAGGAGCACATAATGTACAGAGTGCAGGGGTCAGGAGTTTGTAATGTACAGAGTGCAGGGGTCAGGAGTATGTAACGTACCGAGTGCAGGGGTCAGGAGTATGTAACGTACCGAGTGCAGGGGTCAGGAGTATGTAACGTACCGAGTGCAGGGGTCAGGAGTATGTAACGTACAGAGTGCAGGGGTCAGGAGTATGTATCGTACAGAGTGTAGGGGTCAGGAGTATGTAACCTACAGAGTGCAGGGGTCTGGAGTATGTAACATACAGAGTGTAGGGGTCTGGAGTATGTAATGTACAGAGTGTAGGGGTCTGGAGTATGTAATGTACAGAGTGTAGGGGTCAGGAGTATGTAACATACAGAGTGCAGGGGTCAGGATTACATAATGCACAGAGCTCAGGGATCAGAAGAATGTAACACACAGTGAACAGGGTTCAGAAGTATGTAATGCGTAGTATGTCCCTTTTCCCACACTCTCTTCCCCCCAAATATGTATATTCCACCACCACCACCAATCTCAAATCTTCCCCAATCTAAAATTGCCCCAGCACATATTTCCTCCTCCCTTCTGGTCTGGGATGCACTCAGCACACCCTTAGAAAAGCACTCGACAGAGTGTGGGGTAGTCCTCCCAGTTCCCTTGGCTCTGCAATGGGGCAAATATAGACTTATTGGCTAAAAAAGGGCTGGAGGTCAACAGCACTGAGATGCATTTATTTGTTAAATAAAGCACCTAAATGTGACAAGGTACCACTTACAGTCCCTATGTAGAAGACTTCAGACTGGATTAGGGGAAAAGCAGCACAAGGAGCCAATCAGCCAGCTATGATGCAGTGATCATGTGTTAACAAGGAGGATGTTGATAGGAGAACAGAGCAGAGTGACAGAGAGATGAGCTCATGGCCCAGCTGCTTCCCCTTTTACTGTCCAGTCATTGGCTGCTGGAGGACAGGACCTGTGCACCTCAACAGGGAGAATTGAGGTTCCCTACCCTGGCAGATAGAGCTGTGCTCTGCTATGGGGCTGTGCAAATCTCAGAACTAGACAGACAGAAATACAAATCTTATGGAAGGTAAAGCAGCTCCCTTATAGGCATTTCATTGGTGTATTTAGCTTCTGCTTGGAGTTCAGCTTTAGAATAGACTTCTGTCGCTATTTTCCAAGCCATCTGCAATTAGCACAGATGGATTTTCCTACAGCCTGATGCTGCAACATTCAAATATTTCACATATAAGGTGCTCAAGAAACACGGATCCAAAAATAGTGCCCTATGTCGTATGTGGATGATGTACTAATCATAGTAACACAAGCTGGTGAATGGAACAAAATCTCAGCTGGGTTAGGGATCTGTAATAAGCAGCGTTGTATTTACAGACACATCAAATATTTCCCAGTATTTATCATGGCTGCTGCCAGCGCCTGCTGGAATTTTTGTTTCCTCTGCAGCCAGTCCTTGGTCTTCTCAGAGTCATCAAGGAGATAGAAATGTTTTATATATCTGCAAAGTATGCCATTCTTTCTCTATAGGACCCCCTGTCATACCCCTCACACCTACTGTACCCCAGTGCTTGAAATATGTCCCTGGCATTTACAGGGCAGGAAGCAGGCAGAGACTGGAGGGTGCAAATATATATACTATTCATTATCATTTGTACCAGCCTTTCTCAACTTTTAGGAACCCCTAAAATAATTTTCAGGTCTCAATCAAGGGCGTTGCTAGGTGGAAAAAGCCCAGGGGCCCCTAGCCCGAAGAAGCAATGAAAAATGGGCGTGGCTTAAACTAAATAGTGGGCGTGTGGCTCAAAGGGGGTGTGGTTCGAGTCTGAGATGAATGAGGGATGGAGGGAGAAAGAAAGAATGAAATAGGGAGGGAAGGAGAGAGAAGGAAAGAATGAGGGATGGAGGGACAGCAGGCCCAGATCCTACACCATAATAGCAATATATGTATTCCAGAAAGTTTAACAATCAGCAGATAAAGATACTCCAAACACCTGGTGTTCAATCATCCAGGCACCATGGTTGTTATGGTGTCAGGATGATTGAAGCGCATTATTTCTATTATTACATTGTAATATAAAATGAAATAGTTCAACTCACCATAATGCAGAATCAGTGGGAGCCCCGAGTGTGTCACTTGCCACGTTGCCTGCCATCAGATGCCATCAGGTGTCCCCAATGGTGTGCCTCCTTCCATCAGGGTGTCCCCAGCACCGTGCCTCCTTCAATCAGGGTGCCCCAGCAGCATGCCTTCTTACATCAGGGTGTCCCCAGCAGCGTGCCTCCTTACATCAGGGTGTCCCCAGCAGCGTGCCTCCTTACATCAGGGTGTCCCCAGCAGCATGCCTCCTTATATCAGGGTGTCCCCAGCAGCGTGCCTCCTTACATCAGGGTGTCCCCAGCAACGTGCCTCCTTACATCAGGGTGTCCCCAGCAACGTGCCTCCTTACATCAGGGTGTCCCAACACCGTGCCTCCTTACATCAGGGTGTCCCCAGCAGCATGCCTCCTTACATCAGGGTGTCCCAACACCGTGCCTCCTTACATCAGGGTGTCCCCAGCACCGTGCCTCCTTACATCAGGGTGTCCCCAGCAGCGTGCCTCCTTACATTAGGGTGTCCCCAGCAGCGTGCTTCCTTACATGAGGGTGTCCCCTGCGGAGTCCCTCCTTACATCAGGTTGACCCCAGCAGTGTGCCTCCTTATATCAGGATGTCCCCAGCACCGTGCCTCCTTACATCAGGGTGTCCCCAGCGAAGTCCCTCCTTACATCAGGGTGTCCCCAGCAGCGTGCCTCTTTACATCAGGGTGTCCCCAGTGGAGTCCCTCCGTACATCAGGGTGTCCCCAGCAGCATGCTGCCTTACATCAGGGTGTCCCTAGTATCCTTTAATGGAAGTCACATGTCCCGCACTGGCGCGGGATTGGCCAAGTGTGACGTCCATCATAGCTGCCCGGCGCCCGCTCCCAGTGTCACTCCCGAGTCCCTCCTTTTGGTTGCTTGCAGCGGCGGCGCCCTGTAATGGACATCACGCGCTAGCGGGATTGGACCAGTGTGGTGGCGTCCATCATAGGCGCCGCCACGTCAGCTTGTTTTTTATATGGCGGCCCGGGACTAATAATAGAATTAGATTGCCCCGAGACCTGGGGCATTTCGGGGGCACCTTCGGGGCTGTAGCCCCGTCAGCCCCTCACTCCCGACGCCCCTGGTCTCAATGAATCTCTACTTTAACCAGTTAATTGAAGGATAGTGGGAAGAATGCCCCTGTCATTGGTGGCCAATGGGAAGAATGCTCTGTTCATTGTTGGTCAATGTGAATACCCTGGCATGCAGAGCCGGTGGGAAGAATGCACCCTGCTGCAGGGCTTTACTGGGACCCGAAACCCTGCGTCAGACCAGTGTATGCTCAGAATCTGGAAGAAGGGGTGGAGGTCTAGCTAAGACTAAACCAAGTAGCACTAAGCAGGAGGGGAAGACAGAAGGAGAAACCAAAATTACATAGTAAACAATTTGTAGTGGTGCAAAACCTCCACTAGATTTCAGCATACTCCTGAACAATAGTAACCTAATGCAATTCAAAACAACACAGAAACAATACATTTAAATGGGGCAGAAGATCACCAGAGCAAAAAGTGAGGCAAAATCATCAAACTGGGAAACCCTATCATAGGGATTCTAGTAAATTTAGAGAGATTTCATCTCATTTTTCCTGTTGCCTCTTCATGGTGGAAAGTGAAGGGAAATCTAGCAATTTTAACTTAACTTTTTTATTCCATTTAAACCCCCAAAAAATTTTTTTTGCAGATTATTAAGAGTTTTGAGAATATAATACAATGAGATGACATTAAGTTAAGGATAACAGTCAACTTAAAAATGGATCTGACATAGGAGTTAAACATCAGATAAGTGCAGAGGCTACTGTTACGAAGGATCACACAAGAAAGATACCATAGCAATGACTGGTGAACAGTAGGTCAATATGAAATATGTGATAGATTCTACAAAGATCCCTTCAAACTCTAAGGGTCCTTTCACACACACGGACCGTTCATCAGTTCATCAGTTTTTCATCAGTTTTTTTTATCCGTTTTTTCATCCGTGGTCATCAGTTTTTCATCAGTTTTTTTTTACATTCACTACCAATGCAAAAACGGATGAAAAACTGACCGTTCGTCAGTTTACATCCGTTTTTCGTCCGATCCGTTTTTTTGACGGATGAAAAATAGGACTTTCATCCGTTCAAAAAAACGGATGCTGACGGAAGCGGATGAAAACGGATGCAAATGAATGATCATCCGTTGTCATCCGTTTTTCCACAGAGATGCATTGATGTCCGTTTTTCATCCATCAACGGATGGATGAAAAACGGACAAACGGTCCGTGTGTGTGAAAGGGGCCTTAATCAGCACTAGAAAGTAGAACTAGGAGGGGCGGCCATTGCTATTGATGAAGTGGTAATTGCCATTGATGATGTGGCCACTGCCATTGACAATGTGACCAACACCATTGATGATCTGACCAAGCCATTTATGAAGAGACAAAGCCATTGATGACATGAGCAAGCCTTTGATGATGTGCACAACAACCTTGATGATCTGGCCAACGCCATTGACGATGTGAGCAAGCCTTTGATGATGTGACCAACACCATTGATGATCTGACCAACCCCATTGTTGACGTGCCTGAGCCATTGATGATTTGGCGAACACCATTGATGATGTGGCCAACGCCATTGATGATCTGGCCAACGCCATTGATGACGTGACTAAGCCATTGATGATGTGGCCAATGCAATTGATGATAGCTCCCTCATCACCTTCTCCCATATTCGCCTCTCCCATCCTCTGGAATTCCCTACCCCAATCTGTCAGACTGTCCCCAAATCTATCCACTTTCAGGTGATCCCTTCAGGGAAGCCTATCCTGCCTCCACCTAACAACTGCACTTTTATTTTCTTCATCAGCTCACCCTCCACAGTTGCCCTTTCATATCACTTGACCCTCTCTTCTAGATTGTAAGCTCTAACGAGCAGGGCCCTCTGATTCCTCCTGTATTGAATTGTATTGTAATTGTACTGTCTACCCTATATAAATCTTGTATGATAATAATGATATGACAAAGCCATTGAAGGTGTGGCCAACGCCATTGATGATGTGACCAATACCATTATGACATGGTCACCACTATTGATGATGTGGCCAATGCCATGATAACATGGTCAACATCATTGATCATGTGGCCAAGCCATTGATGATGTGGCCAACGCCATTTATGATGTGACCAAGTCACTGATGATGTGGCCTTTGCCATTGAAGATGTGGCCACTGCCATTAATGATGTGGGCAATACCATTGATGATATGACCAAGCCATTGATAATCTGGTCAACACCATTGATGACGTGACCAAGCCATTGATGATATGACCAATGCCATTGTTGATATGATGAAGCCATTAATGATGTGGCCAACGACACAGATGATGACGCTGATGAGGCCAACGCCATTGATGATGTGACCAATGCCATGAGGACATGGTCAACGCCATTGGAGATGTGACCAAGCCATTGATGATGTGGCCAACGCCATTGATGATGTGATCAAGCCACTAATGATGTGGCCTTTGCCATTGAAGATGTGGCCACTGCCACTGATGATGTGGCCAATGCCATTGATGATATGAGCAAGCCATTGATGATATGGCCAACGACACTGATTATGTGGCCATTGATGATGTGGCCAATGTCATTGATGACATGGTCAATGTCATCGATGATGTGGCCACTTCCATTTATGATGGCTGCACTTTAAATCTTCTTATTTTCTATGGACTGCTTAATAGCTCACTCGTAAAGAGCTGAAAGAACACAATAAAAATAGATTGGAATAATACCAGGAAATGCTCCTGACAAATTCTGTCAGCGGTACATGGCAACTTCATAAATGACATAGAACATTGTATAATAGGTATGTAAGGGACATGGTGTCCTGGGTCGGATAAAGGCTTTGAAGGGCATCTCAACGACACATTTAAACGTCAATTTGCATGGGCAGGAATACCACAGATCATGTGATGTCAACAGAGAGGCCAAAAGCTATAAACATGAGTAGAGGTGAATGGAAAGTCATGGCTCGTGACTGAGAATTTTAGTGATATCATCTAGTAGGGCAAGAGGTTATAGGTTTTACGCATTAAAACAATTTGCATATGGCAGCTGACAAACACTTGTCAGTATAAGGAATGACACCAACAATACTCTCACTGAATGTTTTAAAGCTTGCCTGAAGCAATAACTATGTTTATTATGAATGGATTAGCAAAGGGTAAAAACCCCAGTGAGAATTTTTTTACCGCCTGTGTCCCATTGAGGAGATTTCCCATTACTTCCTGCCTTATAGATACAAGAGAAAGTTACAGAAAATCTCTCCACAGTGAAGAGAAATTCCTTGTTAACCACTTCAGCTCTGGAAGGTTTTACCCCCTTTGTGACCAGGCCATTTTTTGCGATACGGCACTGTGTTACTTTAACTGGCAATTGCGCGGTCATGCAACACTGTGCCCATATTAAATTTATATTTTTTTCACAAAAATAGAGCCTTCTTTTGGTGGTATTTGATCAACACTGGGTGTTTTATTTTTTTGCAATATAAATGGGGGGAAAAAATTAGTAAAAAAAAAAACAATATTTTTTATTTTCTCAAATTTTTAAAAAAAATCTAATTTCTTCATGAATTTAGGCCAAAATGTATTCTGCTACATGTCTTTAGTTTAAAAAAATCCCAATAAGTGTTGGTTTTTGTGAAAGTTATAGCGTCTGGTATATATACTGGAATATTTATTTATTTATTTCTATTCTTGTAATGGCAGTGATCAGCGATCTATAGAGGGCCTGTGATAGTATGGCGGACGATCTGTCACTAACTGACGCTAGCTGGAGGGTACACTAATGGACTAACTGACACTGACATCCAGTGGCGGCAGCTCCATAAGGGACGCAGAGGCGCCGTCCCTCCATCCATGCGTCCGGCCACCTAATCTACATGCAGGGCACCGGACGCGTGGATTTCAATGGGGGGGGGGGGTGTTTGAAGCACGTTGATGCTCTAATAGGCTTCAAAAAGGGCACTGCTCCCTGAGCACACCCACTTGTGTGGCAATAATGAATGAATATTCGCTATTGACACACTGATCCTCCTCCCGGCCAATCAGGAAGCCCCTATTGGCCAGGGAGTCTTTGGACTCCCTGGCCAATAGTGTCTCAGGACACACTTCTTGTTCCTGTGCGGCCAGGAGGAGGATGTCCCACTGTGTGCTCACCGGAACGGCCCCGGCTCTTCCTTCCCCCTACTGCGAATGTAAGACACGTTCACAGTGTCTAGTGTATCGCAGCCGTTTTGCTCCCAGGGGGGTGACGGATGGCCTCCGTTTGTCTCCTGCGGGTGGCTGGCGGGTGGTCGCCGCTGTTCGTCTCTCGGGGGGGGGGGTGATGTTAGTTTGCCACCCTGCCGCAATATATCTGCATTGGATGGTCGGCAAGTGTTTAAAGTGATGGTGTTGTGGTGATCCCGACCCCCAGAGGCCTAATGGTGACCTCCAGAGTTAGGGAGAGCTGACATCCTTCTTCACAGTATGGGTTACTAGGCATGGTGGGTGTAATGCAAGTTGGAAACATAGACACCAGTCACGTTTTGAACGCAAGAAAAGAGATTTATTGTCTCTTAAACAGAACTGGTGGAGAGAGGGTTAGGGCCAGGACACCCTTAGGCAGATGCAATAGCAATTGGCAGACTCTGAGACAAAAGAGACGCAGCCTGGGGCTAAAAGAACACTGATCACCTCACTTCTTCCCTTTAAATAGACTATCCCAGCATGCTAAGTAGCTACTCTTCTCCCCTGCCAGCACTCCTGGTCCCCCTCTCTCTTCATTGTCCCCATGGGAAGCTGCTTCCTATGGGGGCACACGTGCATGCTCACTCCCAAGCTCCACTACTGCGTCCATTGACACGGACAGCAGAACTCGACCCCGCCCCCTGCTCCCTCGTCCCTGGCAGCACTGGTAGCAAATGGCTCCTGGTGTGCCAGCAAAACCAGAGAGACCAGGAAGCGAGCAGAGAGAATGCATTAAGGTAAAAAAATGTTTAGGCTTTAGAACCACTTTCACCGCCAGGTTCGCACAGTGGAGGGTATTTAACGTCCACTCTCCTCCCCTTGTTGTGACCCAAGAAAGTAACCTTTCTAACATCACTTCCAGGTCAAGCTCTCCGTGTCCCCGGCTCGCTCAGCTGGGAAATAATGTTTTGCAATGCGATCTGCATTGCAAAACATTTAGTGGAGCACAGGGGAGACATTGGGGGTCTTTTAGACCCTGCATATCTCGATAAAGAGAACCTGTCACCAAAAAAACGTCACATCGGGAACTTTTTGTCCCCTATGTGAGGGAAAAAAAAAAGTTACGTTTTTTAAAAAAATAAAGCTACACCCAAGCAAATAAAATCCCCCCCAAAAAAATGTTATGGCCCCCCCCACCCCCACATATACACATGCACTAACGTAAACACATGCGTCGGGGCGCCTACGGGTGAAAACGTTGATTGCAATACACATATTACATATCGACACGCACACCGGAATGAGAGCAATAATTCTAACACAAGACCTCCTCCATAACCCTAAACTGATACCCAAAGGGGGCTTCTGGAGCGTCGCCTATAGAAAATATAGGGTACTGAAGTTTGACGCCATTTCACCGGGCGCACAAAAATTGAAGGTTTGGCATGCTGGGTATCTATTTACTCGGTGCAAGTAAATATTTTGCCAAAAATGTGTGTCATTTATTGCGTTTGTTTCACGTTAGTGTGTTTTTTTTACTGCAATTTTGCATTTCCTAGACCGTTGCGGTAATATCATGTGACATAAAAATTGGAACTACCACTATTTTATTCTCTAGGGTGTCTGCTTTCAGGAAATATATAATGTTTGGGGCTTTTGTGTAATCTTCAGGCCTAAAATGATTTTTTAAACATGTGTACAAACACACAAAAACGGCTCTGGCAGCGACAACGGTTAAAGCTGAAGTTTAGCTTTTGTTACATTACTTATCTGTAATGAAGTGTGTCCCACAATGTGCAGGCTGTCAGATTCTGTACAAATCTTCAATGCAGGCTGCCCTGTCCTCTTCCTGCCTCTGAACTGCTCCTACTGCGTGAGGTTCCCAGCTTCAGGTCTCCAGGCTCAGCTGCACTAAAGATGATTTAACGGGGACAAACCCCCTCCTGTCCTCTCCTCCAATCAGAAAGGCTATTTCACTGATTGCACTGCCTGTAACATGATCTGTGAATGGGGAGAGTCTGTTCAGTCCGATTCCCTGCCCTATTCAGAGAGCAGCAGGAAGAGGACAGGGCAGCCCTGCCGTGAAGAATTCTACAGAATCTGGAAGGTACATAAGGTTACTAAAGCTCTAAACTTCGGCTTTAATGGGCTGTATTTTAACTCAGTAAAAAAAAAAAAAAAAAAAAAACTGTACTGAGCTATTTCATGCTGCAGTGTGCAAGAGGCCTAACGAGTTTCAGGAGGCGGAGTCAGTACAGTAATCACTGTTTGCAGACAGCAAGGTACCATGTGATATGTAGTCCTTAGGAACTGAAAGTAGGCAGCAGAGAAGAAGCTGAAAAGCATGCAGGGATTCCAGTAAGTTGTGGAAAGGGAAGGCCAGCAGACAGTCACAACCATGTCCTGGGATTTCAAGTTAATCCCGGTGTCCCACAATTTGGGGCTGAATCCCACAGTGGAGCCCCTGCCGCTCTATAGAATGGAAGATAAGGGGAGTCTAGCTCTACTCCACCTCCTCCTCATGTCCCCTGTGTCCGCTCACAAACCCGGGCGTGCAGCCAATCCTGTGGCTGTGAAGGGGTTGTGTGGGTGGGAATTTTGAAGCAGTGCACACAATGTCACTGCCTGAGCCTCTGGAGACCAGCCTACCTTGAGTGAGTGAACTCTTCTGTGCCATAGTGAACCTTCCTGCCTTCCATGTGCCTTAGTGATCCTTCCTTCCTGCCTTCCATGTGCCTTAGCGATTCTTCCTTCCTGCCTTCCATGTGCCTTAGCGATTCTTCCTTCCTGCCTTCCATGTGCCTTAGTGATCCTTCCTTCCTGCCTTCCATGTGCCTTAGCGATTCTTCCTTCCTGCCTTCCATGTGCATTAGTGATCCTTCCTTCCTGCCTTCCAAGTGCCTTAGTGATTCTTCCTTCCTGCCTTTCATGTGGCATAATGATCCTTCCTTCCATGTGCCATCCTGCCTTCCATGTGTCATAGTGATCCTTCCTGCCTTCCATGTGCCTTAGTGATCCTTCCTTCCTGCCTTCCATGTGCCTTAGTGATACTTCCTTCCATGTCCCTTAGTGATCCTTCCTTCCTGCCTTCCATGTGCCTTAGTGATCCTTCCTTCCTGCCTTCCAAGTGCCTTAGTGATTCTTCCTTCCTGCCTTTCTTGTGCCATAATGACCCTTCCTTCCATGTGCCATCCTGTCTTCCATGTGTCATAGCGATCCTTCCTGCCTTCCATGTACCATAGTGATCCTTCCTACCTTCCATGTACCATTGTGACCCTTCCTGCCTTCCATATGTCATAGTGGTCCTTCCTGCCTTCCATGTACCATAGTGATCCTTCCTTCCATGTACCATAGTGAGCCTTCTTGCCTTCCATGTGCCATAATGATCCTTCTTTTCTTACAGATACCATAGTGAGCCTTCCTTCCATATAACAGAGATCCTCCCCTCTCTCCAATCTCTCTCCCTAATGCTTGGTTCACACTGGAGACTCCAGCTTGTGGCACAGCAATCAAACAATATTTAATAGATACAAGGAAGCCCAGGTTTTGTTTAACCACAGCTTATAAGCCCCTCCCATTATCGTGTTTGGTCGCACCCACCTTTTGCTGCACCGCGCATATTGCTCCTCAGGTCACTATCTCCCTGAAATGTCCCTCATTCTCAAGTTCAAAAGTTGGGAGGTATGCAGAACTCATGACATGAAAGGAGATTTTTCAAGTAAATTTATATTGGATTGTCAAAAATAACGATTCTTTGTATTGTTATCACAATGCTGATGTTATAAAATGAAAGTGTATTCTGTGACCAAAAAACTCCATTAACCAGTTAACAACCGCCCCATAGACAAATGACGTCTACAGGGCGGTTGCTTAATTCTGGGAGGACGTCTATTGACGTCCTCCCAGAATCGCGCTCCCCGCGCGCCCCCTGGGGCGCGCACACGGGAACATCCGTGACCGTCGGGTCCGGGGGACCCGACTGATCACGGATCGGGGTGAATGGCCGCTGTGAGCGGCCTTTCACCACGTGATCGCGCCGTCAAATGACGGCGTGATCACATGTAAACAAGCCGGCGGAAGCGCCGGCTTTTCTCTCCTCTCCGCACCGATCGGTGCAGTGTGAGAGGAGAGAGGGGGGAGAGAGGAGGTGCTGCAGCGCTGTGGGCGATGTGCAATGCCCACAGCGCTGCCAGGTCACAAAATACTCCCCCCCACTATCT
>BLSH010277180.1:291459-302264 GCA_018402905.1 Glandirana rugosa
CCTTTGCGTACCGGACTCTTAAAGTGTACCTCCTCTCCTAACGTCTCCCCCCACCGCGGTATCTTGAGAAAGATACCTACGAACGTTACAGACGTCTACGGTCGGTCCTCGTCCGTGTGATCCCACCGAGTTGTCTTGGGATGTTCCTTTTCCTAGAACTAGGTCTATACGACTGGGACCCCCCTTGGTAGACTATGTCTATGTTTCCTTATCAACCGTTCGAGTTCCACACCATACGGGACATTCCGTACGGTCGTTGTACTCTCTTTTTAATAGGAAATTGGTGAACTGTTGACCCGTGAATTTGGGGGAATTGTTGGTCTGGTTAAAAGTCGAAAGTCGCGAGAGTGTGAAACTTACTGTTAATGAGTCAGTACGTTGTGACGTGGGTATACTTTAAACGCAGGAAAAAAAGTGTGTTTATCTCGAAAGAATGTTGCATGACTGAGTAATTGTCATTCAAAGTGTGAGAGCGCTGAAAGCTGAAAATTGGTCTGGTTGTTAAGGGGGTTTAAGTGCCCAGTTGTCAAGTGGTTAAAGGATAATTTTTCTCTCATGTTGCTGGCATGCCTTACAGGGCATACCACACCTTGAGCTTGCCAACTATTCCTTTGTATCTGTATCAGATGGTTCCCCCCAGGGTCAGCATATCTGGATCAAGATCCTTTTCCTTGTAGGGTTCTGTTGAGCCACCCTAGTGTGCCTGCTCCTGGCTGGCATCTGCAGACATTGCAAGCATCCATAGAAAGAGTTCTATGGCGCCACCCCCCTCTGCAATCCTCTCCTCCATGTGAAATTCTCAGGCCATGCGTTTCCCTACTGAGAGCCATTGGTGGTGTTCAGAGAGCTCAGCAAGTGTATGTACAAGCATGCCGAGTTCTTCATATGTAGAGCAGGACTTAATAAACTGTTATTGATGTACTAATAAACAAAATGAATAAAACTTTAAGTAGGGATCTAGGGAATTGTAGCACTACAAAACAACATAAGAGGGTGCAACAGCCTAGCGCATTACCTTCATACACTGCTTATTAATAAATAACATACTCACAAACTAATTAATTAGCAGGCATATTAATGAGTCAAAAGCCACTACCGCTAGATGTGTAATATTTGATCCACAGCCAGGGGAAAACCCCAAAGGTTCAATATGGCTTACTAGTTTTGAGGGGCAACCCCTCTTCATCAGAGCATCTGTGTATCTTATTTGCTTTTATTTATCAATAAACAGTGTATGAAGGTAATGCTGTAGGATGGTGCAACCTCTTTTTGTTCTTTATAGTGCTACATATGAAGGGACACCCACAGTCCTAAGAGGGCGGCAAGGCATAGTAGAGCCATAGTCACAATATGGAAGAGTGGAAACATATCAGTCTCTAAACACCACATTTGAGCACAGAAAGTTTTTTTCTGTAGTCTGGGGAATTCTGTTTATTATAATTAGCCATGTCTGCACTGTGCCGGCAGATCTCATTGTCAGTTGTAAACTAGATGTGCACACTGTTTTTCCTAACAAAGGGTAAGAGTTCTCAAGGCTTGGGTGGTACAGTGTATGTTAATGTACTTTCAAACCAATCTGTCCATAACGTATCACTAAATATACACAATACAAGCTGCCTATAGAGTCCTATGTATAATCTTGCTTTAAAAAACCAACTAGAAAGGTAACAAGTTTCGAGGGGGAATCCCTCCTCATCAGAGCATCTGTCTATATTATTTGCTTTTATGTATATATAAAAAGTGTATGAAGATAATGCACTAGGATGGTGCACCCTCTTTTTGTTCTTTGTAGTGCTGCATATGAAGGGACACCCACAGTCCTAAGTGGGCGGCAAGGCATGGTAGAGCCATAGTCACAATATGGAAGAGTGGAAACCTATCAGTCTCTAAACACCACATTTGAGCGCAGAAGGTTTTTTCTATAGTTTGGGGCATTGTGTTTATTATAATTAGCCATGTCTACACTATGCTGGCAGATCTCATTATCAGTTGTAAACTAGATGTGCACATTGTTTTTCCTAACAAAGAGTTAAAGATCTTAAGGCTTGGGTGGCACAG
Source organism: Glandirana rugosa (assembly GCA_018402905.1). Classification (NCBI taxonomy): domain Eukaryota; kingdom Metazoa; phylum Chordata; class Amphibia; order Anura; family Ranidae; genus Glandirana; species Glandirana rugosa. The sequence continues at coordinate 293,518 of BLSH010277180.1, forward strand.
TGTATGTTAATGTACTTTCAATCCAATTTGTCTATAAAGTATCCCTAAATATACACAGTGCAAGCTGACTGTAGAGTCCTATATATAATCTTGCTTTAAAGAAGCAACTAGTGCTAATTTTTTCGAAGCACTGCCAATGCAAGTTACGTTATACCTATGATACCTGAGAGCATTGTATCTCTCCTTGCTTTGTACTTTGTACTTTTTATTTTTGTTATCCCTAATAAAAAGATTGGAATACAAAGAAGCAACTAGAAAAGTAAGATTGTTTTAATTATTTTTTGCTATGCTGTGTGAATGGGAACACATGCCGACTAACATATATCTGCACAGGTGGAAAGTGTAGCAATGCGCGCCCTTAGGGGTGGCTGAGTGTTGTGGTTCACCTGCTCACAATGCCCTCAATCACATCCATACCACAGTCACAGAACAGGCTGGTACTTTGTTTTGTTTTGTTTTATTAGGGGATTGAACTTGGATGGGGATTGGGGATGCTATGAGATGCCCGGAGAATTAGTTGATCATTTACATGGGATCACTATATACAGTATGGTATATACACCACTTCTTGTCCTCCAGCACTTCTCTTGCACCAGTTACACTTCTTCCTCCAGCACTTCACTTGCTTCTCTAAACTCCAGTTCCTCTCTTCTGAACAATACTTCTTCCAGGCCCAGAATGAAATTTACTAGGCCTTCTCTGTTACTCTAGCCTGACTAGCACATGGTGAAGCCTGCCTCGCTGTACACAGGGCCTCAGAACCACCCATTGCAGGTAGGGACAGTTGGTCCCCGTGTGTGTAGATACACTGTTGTGTTAGCCGGCCTGATGGACTACTACTCCCAGCCCATCCTCCTACTCCAGGCCCCGTCAGCCACTCCAGCTGTGTTGGCCTTCTTCACTGCCTCCATGACACCACAGTCCCTTACTGACTTCTGCATCCTTTGTACATTGTCCCTCACCCCAATCTCCTCCAGCATGCCTCTACAGCTTCCCAGGGTGTGTGCCACTCACCAACCACCGGTGGATTCTTTGCTGAACTTCTCCAATAGCACTGTCTGTTGCTCTGCTGCTCCCTTGTGCTGCTCCAGGATCTCCCTTTCCTCCTGGCTGCACCTCCAGACTGGGGGCTCCCTCCGGGTGAGGCCTCCACAACCTCAGCTACATTTCAGCTCTTCCACCTGAACTTTCCTCCCAGATTGGGCTGACTCTGAGTATTTAAGTAGGCCTGCCCCCTGCCAATCCAGATTGGGGATTGGTCAGGGCTCCTTAGAATACTCCAGGTGGCTACACCTCCCTCCCAGCTCTCTGTCCAGAAACCTTCCACCAGTTTCTAGGAAGAAGTGGGGGTCCCGGTGACCTCATCTGTGAATCACTCAATCCTACCTGAGCTACTCCCAGCCCAGAAACAAACAATCAGGCCTGCACACCAGTCAGGCTTGATTACATTTTCCTCACCTACCAAAAATCTATTCCCACTAGCTCCTACCTAGCAGGGGGCGCTACACGAGCTTTAAAGTGGATGTAAACCTGATTCATGAAATTTGAGCTGGGCATATTTGTCTGTAGTGTTTTGTTATCTCTCTTGAAAGAGCTATGCCCCATAGCTGTCTCTTCTTCAGTAGCTCTGTTATCAGCCTGATAAGTTCTCACTCATTCTGGTTAGTTGGAACATAGAAGCCTTTCCTCCAATCAGCTTTCTCACAGTCTCTCACAGAGTCTAGCTATCAACCCCTCCCAGATAGGAATGAGGAAGTGGAAAATCTAGCACAGGGATATGCAATTAGCGGACCTCCAGATGTTGCAGAACTACAAGTCCCATGAGGCATAGCAAGACTCTGACAGCCACAAGCATAACACCCAGAGCCAGAGGCATGATGGGACTTGTAGTTTTGCAACAGCTGGAGGTCCGCTAATTGCATATCCCTGAGATTTTAGCAGAATGTGCATTTTCTAAACAGTATATCAAAGGGAAGACAGAAGATATACAGTCAGGTCCATAAATATTGGGACATTGATACAATTCTAATCTTTTTGGCTCTATACACCACCACAATGGATTTGAAATGAAACGAACAAGATGTACTTTAACTGCAGACTTTCAGCTTTAATTTGAGGGTATTTACATCCATATCAGGTGAACGGTGTAGGAATTACTACAGTTTGTATATGTGCCTCCCACTTTTTAAGGGACCAAAAGTAATGGGACAGATTAACAATCATAAATAAAACTTTCACTTTTTAATACTTGGTTGCAAATCCTTTGCAGTCAATTACAGCCTGAAGTCTGGAACGCATAGACATCACCCGACGCTGGGTTTCATCCCCGGCGATGCTCTGCCAGGCCTCTACTGCAACTGTCTTCAGTTCCTGATTGTTCTTGGGACATTTTCCCTTCAGTTTTGTCTTTAGCAAGTGAAATGCATGCTCAATCGGATTCAGGTCAGGTGATTGACTTTGCCATTGCATAACATTACTCTTCTGTGCCTTAAAAAAACTCTTTGGTTGCTTTCGCAGTATGCTTCGGGTCATTGTCCATCTGCACTGTGAAGCGCCGTCCAATGAGTTCTGAAGCATTTGGCTGAATATGAGCCGATAATATTGCCCAAAACACTTCAGAATTCACCCTGCTGCTTTTGTCAGCAGTCACATCATCAATAAATACAAGAGAACCAGTTCCATTGGCAACCATACATGCCCACGCCATGACACTACCACCACCATGCTTCACTGATGAGGTGGTATGCTTTGGATCATGAGCAGTTCCTTTCCTTCTCCATGCTCTTCTCTTCCCATCACTCTGGTACAAGTTGATCTTGGTCTCATCTGTCCATAGGATGTTGTTCCAGAACTGTGAAGGTTTTTTTAGATGTTGTTTGTCAAACTCTAATCTGGCCTTCCTGTTTTTGAGGCTCACCAATGGTTTACATCTTGTGGTGAACCCTCTGTATTCACTCTGGTGAAGTCTTCTCTTGATTGTTTACTTTGACACACATACACCTACCTCCTGGAGAGTGTTCTTGATCTGGCCAACTGTTGTGAAGGGCGTTTTCTTCACCAGGGAAAGAATTCTTTGGTCATCCATCACAGTTGTTTTCTGTGATCTTCTGGGTCTTTTGGTGTTGCTGAGCTCACCGGTGCGTTCTTTCTTTTTAAGGATGTTCCAAACAGTTGATTTGGCCACACCTAATGTTTTTGCTATCTCTCTGATGGGTTTGTTTTGTTTTTTCAGCCTAATGATGGCTTGCTTCACTGATAGTGACAGCTCTTTGGATTTCATAATGAGAGTTGACAGCAACAGATTTTATTTTACTTTTTAATTTTTATTTTTACACTGTTCTTTAAAAAAAAAAATCACTTTTAGACCTATTACAAGAAATGTAAACATTCCTTGTAATAGAAATAAGCATGACAGGTCCTCCTAAATATGAGATTTGGGGTCAAAAAGACCTCACATCTCATATTTACACTAGAATGCAAAAAAAAAAAAAAAATGGCAGTGCAAAAAAAAAAATGGGCCCTTTAAGACCATTGGGCGGAAGTGACTTGTGACGTCGCTTCCGCCCTGCCGTGTTTTGGAGCCAAGTGAACGGCTTCAGCTGCTCACTCGGCTCACGGACACGGGGGGGGGGGGGGGACAGACCTGATCATCTCCGCCGCTGCCGGAAACCGGCGGAAGGGGAGGATAAAAGTGATCTCCTGGCGTATCCGCCTCTGAGACCACTTTTATCTTGTTCAGAATCGCCGGCACTAAAAAAAAATACTGGGATTATGGTAGCTATCTGCTACCATTACAACGGTATTCCACTTTAAAGTGACCGCTGTCAGGTGACGGCGTTGGTCCGGAAGTGGTTAAGGCATCCAAAACAAGTAAAATGATGACTACTTCAAATTAGAGCTGCACGATTAATCGTATTAAAATTGCGATCTCGATTCAACCCCCCCCCCCCCGCGTAATCTCCATCACGTATTACCGCGATTTTCAGTGCAGTTAATGGGGTCCAACTTGTGGGGCGACTGAGTGCGATGTAAAAGCCCTGAGTGCTTTCACACTGGGGCGGTGCGATTGCAAGCCGCATTTTTGGGGCGGTGCGGTGAGCGGTAATATACCGCTCCTCCACCGCTTCTGCCCATTGAAAACAATAGGCGGTGCTTCCGAAGCGGCTGCACACCGCCTCGGTAGCGCGGGGCGTCGGCACTTTTAACCCTGTTTTAACCCCTTGTGGGGGGTTAAAAGCGCCGCGCACCTGCCTGCATAGCGGCGCCATAGCCATGTGAAAGTAGCTTAAAGCGGAGTTCCACCCAAAAATGGAACTTCCGCTTTAAGCTCTCCTCACCCCCTTACATACCACATTTGGCATGTAATTTTTTGGGGGGTGGAGTGTGTCCCCAGGTTTCAGAGGGACTTCCTGTCCCTCTTCCACCTTCCGCCTCTGGGCCGCCTCTGGGCCGCCTAGGCGACTCCTCCTCTCCTCCTAGGCGGCCCCTCCCTCCTGGCAATCTTCTGGGACACGTCACAGGTCCCAGAAGATTGTCTGGCCACTGGCAATGCGCAGCGCGACTCGCGCATGCGCAGTGGGTGCCCGGCCGTGAAGCCGGGCTGGGGGTGCCCACACTAGGAATGGCGGGGCCGTCGGGAGGAGGGGGGAGACGAGCGAGGCTTCGGGCGCAGCCATCGCTGGACCGGGAGACAGGTAAGTTACTGTTTATTAAAAGTCAGCAGCTGCACTTTTTGTAGCTACTGACTTTTAATAAACCAAAAAAACTAGTGGAACTCCACTTTAAGACAGAGCGACGCTCTCCTATCTGGGCAGAGAGCCAAGTCTGAGATCACTGTTGATAAAAGAAGCAAAAAGATACTATGTTTCAAATGATCAAAGGGTTGAACTCTGTGTATAAAAGAGTTCCGTTTAACCATTTAAAGACTTAATCTTTTCTGACATTTGTTGCTTACAAGTAAAAATCCAGTATTTTCTGCTAAAAAATGACTTAGAACATTTTATATTTTTTTTTAGCAGAGATCCTAGAGAATAAGATGGCAGTTGTTGCAATATTTTATGTCACACGGTTTTTGCGCAGCGGTCTTTCAAACGCAATTTTTTGGGAAAAATGACCCTTTCGAAAAAAAAAAACTATACAGTGCTGTTAGCCCAATTTTTTTGTATATGTAAGATGTTACACTGTGAAAATCGTGATCTTTATTCTAAGCAAAACAATTGTGATTCTCATTTTGGCCAGAATCGTGCAGCTCTACTTCAAATGTAGTCCCAAGAAATTGCTGACATAACTAGAGCACTAGAGAATCTAATAATCAGGTGCTTGTCATTTGTAGGTAGGAAGCCCTGAGGACTGCAGCAACAAAAATGTTTAAGACACAATAAAAAATGGCAAAGCAATGAGAACGAGGAAGGACAAACCCAAGGAAGAGAGACAAATAAGAAAGAACAAACACATGGTCACTGCCCCCACCTATAACTGGCCTTTGCAGCAAGGAGCACATGGAAGGGCAACGCATGCAAAAGAAATTCCCAGCTCAACTTACCATCCACTCTGCAACCAACCAAATTACCCTGTTTAACAATATATGTTAAAAAAACAGGGGTTTAGTTTGCACACATTTGTAAATAAATACATAAGCTGCAGAGCCACTTCACAGCACCCCAGTATTATCTGCAGGCCTAACTCTAAATTTTAAAGGGTCGCACTGGACACCCAGAAAATAGCACAATGGCAGCGAAGATGTCAATGGCAGCCCTCACCAGTATTCCAACAGTACAAGCAAATGGCTTCTGCCCCCACCTATAACTGGCCTATGCAGCAAGGGGCACATGTCTGGGCGAAACATGTCAAACTAAACCAAAGAAAATTCCCAGCTTAACTTGCTGACCAGCCTGCAACCAACCAAATTATTTAAAAGAGGCTCTGAAGCTTATGCATGTATTTGCAAATGTGTGCAAAGGAAACCCCTGTTTTTAACGCATACTTTTAGACAGGATAATTCAGTTGCTTGGTAAGTTGCACTGGAAATTTTCTTTGGTTTTGTTTGACATGCATCGCCCTTCCATGTGCTCCTTGCAAAGGCCAGTTATAGGTGAGGGCAGTGGCCATTTGTTTGTATTGTTGGAGTCAGTGGCGGCTGGTGCTAAATATTTTCAAAAATTTGGGCAGGGGCGTTGCTAGGGGGTGGCTATTGGGGCTACAGCTATAGCCCCGAGTCTCTTACCGGGTGTGTGCAGTTCTGCAATTTGCAGGTATGTCTCTGTCCGGAATGCAGGAGGCAGGGGCAGACTGAGCCGTGGTAGCACGAGCTCCGGCTCGGCCCTCGCCTCAACCTGATGTATGGGGAGGCTCTCTGGGTACCCTGATGTATGGGGAGGTTCTCTGGGGACCCTGATGTATAGGGGTGTTCTCTGGGGACCCTGATGTAAGGTGGGGCTCTCTGTGGACCCTGATGTAAGAAAGAGGCTCTCTGTGGACCCTGATGTAAGGAAGGGTCTCTCTGGGGACTCTGATGTAAAGAAGGGGCTCTCTGGGGGCCCTGATGTAAGGAAGGTCCTCTCTGGGGACCCTGTTGTAAGGAAGGGACTCTCTGGGGACCCAGATGTAAGGAAGGGGCTCTCTGGGGACCCAGATGTAAGGAAGGGGCTCTCTGGGGACACTGATGTAAATGGGGGGGCTCTCTGGGGACCCTGATGTAAGGGGGATCCGCACTCAGAAATGTAATGATGTGTATGTATATATATATATATATATATAAATATATATATATATACACACACGCAAACATGTGTATGCCTGCTCAAGCGTATGACTCTACTTTGCTGCTATGGGCTCTAGCCCCAGATCTTTTGTAGACCTAGCAATGCCCCTGAATTTGGGGGGCACAGGCTGACCTCGGTGCTCACACTGCTACCCGCTCTCTGCACCCTAATCCGTCCGTTCCTTTCTCTTACCTCCCGGGCAGCTCTCGTTACGGGCGTTGCTTCTCCTCCCGGCCGAACAGGAAATGAGTCCTGAGACCCGATTGGCCAAGGAGCCTTAGGACTTAGGAGACTTAGAACTTAGGAATTCAGACCCGCTTCCTGATTGCCCGGAGAGGAGAAGCAGGAAGAAATTAGTGAATATTAATTCGCTATTGTCACACAACTGGGTGGGCTCAGGGCGCAGTGCTCTACACCCCGAGCCCACCCTTTTTTGAAACCAATTAGAGCCTTAGGCTCTAATCATGTGCTTCAAAAAAAAAAAAAAGCGCATGGATTAGGGGGGCGGCGCCCCTAATGGAGGGGCTGCCACTGGTTGGAGTACTGGTGAAGGGATATACTGAACACCTTTGCTGCCATTGTACTATATGTTGGGTGTCCAGTATACCCCTGTGCCTTTAACCACTTCAGCCCCGGAAGGATTTCACACTTTACGACCAGAGCACTTTTTGCGGTTCGGCACTGCGTCGTTTTAACTGACAATTGCGCGGTCGTGCGACGTTGTACCCAAACGAAATTTGCATCCTTTTTCCCCACAAATAGAGTTTTCTTTTGGTGGTATTTGATTACCGCTGCGTCATTTCTGATCGCTGCTATAAACAAAAAAAGAGCGATAATTTTGCAAAAAAACCCAAATTTCTTACCTTTTGCTAAAATACAAATCCAAAAAAAATATAAAAAAACATTTTTATCATCGGTTTTGGCCGATTTATATTCTTCCTCATATTTTTGGTAAAAAAATCGCAATCGGCGTTTATTGATTGGTTTGCGCAAAAGTGGCCGGGTTTACGGATGATGAGAATTAATTTCTGGGGTTTTTATGTTTTTTTTATTTTTTACTAGAAATGTTGGCGATCTGCGATTTTTAGCGGTACTGCGATATTGTGGCGGACATGTCTGACCATTTTGACACTTTTTTGGGACCATTGGCATTTATACAGCGATCAGTGCTATAAAAATGCACTGATTACTGTGTAAATGCCATTGGCAGTGAAGGGGTTAACCTGCAGGGTGCGCTCTAAGGGTTAACTATGTTCCCTGGGCGTGTTCTAACTGTGTGTGGGCTGCCCTGGCAGGGGAAGGAGAGTGATCACGGCTTCCATATAAAGGAAGGCTGTGATCACTGCCCTTCCCCCTTCAACAGAACGTTTACTTACACGGACCTCTGTTCTTTCACTGCGGGGGGCATCGTGGGTAGCCGGCGGCGATCCCGCTCCCTGGCCCCCCCCCCGAACACAGTGAGTGCGCGATCGAGCCTCCGGTGGCGCGCGCGCTCACAGTGAGTGATATCACAGCCGCTGTCAGGTGACGGCGGTTTGCGATATCGAGCCACTTTGCCACCGTCAGATGCCGGTCGGCGGTCGGCAAGTGGTTAAGGAGGGGTGGGCTCCCTCCAGGCTCACTTGCCCTTTATCTATTTAATATAATGCATGTGCTTCCACTGTGGAGGGTCTCAAAATATAGAGTTAGGACCAGTGGCGGCTGGTGAAGTTTTTGGATGGGGGGGCGCCAGGCCCCGCCCTTCCCTGTGACCCCTCCTACTTTTAATAAGCCCCGCCCCTTATAGAATCCACCCACTCCGTCCCCTGTATTCCACATATTGTGTCAGGGGTATACAGCTCAGCATCACAGGACACAGTATACAGCTCAGCATCACAGGACACAGTATACAGCTCAGCATCACAGGACACAGTATACAGCTCAGCATCACAGGACACAGTATACAGCTCAGCATCACAGGACACAGTATACAGTGAAACAGGTGGG
>BLSH010277180.1:307444-352905 GCA_018402905.1 Glandirana rugosa
CGAAATGGGGCCTACGGACGTATGAATCTACACAGACAAGATTAGTAGTTGGTACACTCAACGATTTACAACATGGAAGTACTTTACATTGGTATAACGATGTGAATCTCCGCGGAGAGAGGAGAAAATATCAGTCAACACTGCACTGCGATGAGCATTTAGTTCTGTAGCGAACAACATTCAGTTTTAAAAACACAGAACGTTTTGTGAGAGTCTGGTTCAATGAGAGTTAGGTCCCAAAATGACATATTACCTTAGTCCTTACTTCCCTGGAATTGGTGAAGGGCTGGCGGCATACGTCTTACTGCCGGCCCTTCACCGACTCAATAGGACTGACCTGCAGTGGGCGCGCGGCGGCTTGTTATCCTGAGGACGTCATATGACGTCCAGTCAGGATAACTCAGCCACTTCCCGGCCGTCATTCTGCATACGGCGGTCGGGAAGTGGTTAAGGTCCCTTCATTCCTGATTCCATTATACAGTAAAACCCTGGATTGAGAGTAACTTGGTCTGAGAGTGTTTTGCAAGACACAAAAATTTTGACTTACAACAAGCGATGTCTTGATTTACGAGTAGCGTCACGTCACAACTGACTATAAAAGAGGAGAGAGGCGCCTCTAAGTGTAGCAATATGGTTACATTTCATGAAGGTACAACATTTAGCAACTCACATGGTTGATGATTAGAACAGACACATCTAAGTATGCAGGCATCCGGGGTAAAGCTGTCCACATAGACCGTCCTCCGCACCGCCATCGACGTCATCCCTTCCACGCGCTCCACTAGCGATTCAAGCCTCACTATTAGATCGCTCTCCTGCAGGGAAGTCTTCCCGGTCACGATTGCAGACTGACAGCGGTGAGAGCCGGCGGTGCAGAGGACGGTCTATGTGGTCAGCTTTACCCCGGATGCCTGCATACTTAGCTGTGCCTGTTTTCATCATCAGCCATGTGAGTTGCTAAATGTTTTACCTTCATGAAATGTAACCAGATTGCTACACTTAGAGTCGCCTCTCTTCTCTTTTATACTCACTTGTGGAGGCGGCCATTTGTGGATGGACATTTTATGGTTACACAACCTATCACATTCCTATAATCTTTTCATATGGACTACAATCTGAAAGGCTTCTGAATAAATGGTTGTGGAAAGAATCATCTGAGTTTCCATTATTTCTCATGGGGAAATTTGCTTTGATATAAGAGTGCTTTGGGTTACAAGCATGTTTCCAGAACTAATTATGCTTGCAATCAGGGGAGGGCTGGCAGCCTTAGGCCTGGGGGGAGAGTCCAGTCAAGTGGCCCATTGAACCACCGAATCAGTTCACCTTCCATGCCCACCTGGTTTTAGAATGGATATTGATATTATGAAGCAAGACAAATATGATACAACGTGGTAACATAATTTAATGTTAATAGCAAAAAAGGAGGTTTAACAAAAATAATGCATCAATGCAGCTCATCAGTGTCCATCAATGCAACCTCACCAGTGTCCATCAATGCAGCCTGATCAGTGCCCATAAATGCAGCTGCACCAGTGCCCATCAATGCAGCCTCACCAGTGCCTATCAAATGCAACCTGATCAGTGCCCATCAATGCAGGCTCGCCAGTGCCCATCAGCACAGCCTGATCAGTGCCAATTATTGCAGCCTGATCAATGCCCATCAATGCAGCCAGATCATTGCCCATCAATGCAGCCTTGCCAGTGCCCATCAGCACAGCCTGATCAGTGCAGCTTGATCAGTGCCCATCAATGCAGCCTCACCAGTGCCTATCCAATGCAGCCTGCAATGCAGAGAGAGGAGAGCCGCCTGATTACACAGAGCGGGGATCTCCCGCTTAGCTGGCGCGGCCGCTGTCATATAAAGTCCAGCCTCCTGGACCGGCTCCTATGATAGACATCACCAGTGTGCTGTCTATTATAGAAGCTGGTCCAGGAGGTAGGACTTTGTAAGCGGGAGATCCCCGCTCTGTGTAATCCGGCGGTTCCCCTCCCGGGGCAGCCCAATTGGCCCTGTGGGATCCATGGTAGGGCCAGCCCTGGGCGCCCCCCCTTTGCCTGCAGTTAGTTGGTGGCTGCACCCCTGGCCCCTACTTCCTTCCTCCACAAGAAGAAAAGTGTGAGCAGGCAGCGGCCATCGACCATTTTGAATGTAAGTCAGGGTGGCCTGGGGGGCAATTGCCACCCTGCCCCCCAGCGCAGCCCTTCCTGCTTGCAATCCAAGTTTTTACTGTATGTACTTTTTGGATGTAGGTGCCCTTGATTTCCAGGTCCAGCGGTATATTTAAATTTGCAGTATTTAATATGTCATATATGCATTGAAGTGATAGTTATTTCCTGTTTTATGTAACAACCCCTATGTTCCTAGCTCCCAGTTGTGCTTCTGGGCTGCCACCCTTTCACACGGGTTTCTGATTACAAGTAGTTGCTTCAAAGCATAGGCATGGTCCTCTGTTGTCCTCTGGAAGCCAATCAGAGCCTTTCATACAAGTTGTAAGAGTAAGTTGTAGCCAATTAGAGCACAGGACCTTTAAAAAAATCTTAAGAGAAAAAAGGAAGGCGCACGCACCTGGTGCATTACCAAAAATAATTTTATTAAAATGATAGCAAGAGAGGGTACTCACAAGGTCCGGAGTTGGGAAGTAGTGGGTGCATAACCTGTGCAGACAGAGTAAAATCTGACGCGTTTCGGGGGCGCACCCCCTCCCTCAGAGCTTTTGTAAGCTCTGAGGGAGGGGGTGCGCCCCCGAAGCGCGTCAGCTTTTACTCTGTCTGCACAGGTTATGCACCCACTACTTACCAACTCCTGACCTTGTGAGTACCCTCTCTTGCTATCATTTTAATAAAATTATTTTTGGTAATGCACCAGGTGCGTGCGCCTTCCTTTTTTCTCTTGTTTTTTAGTCACTTTCGGAACTCCCCGTCCGAGGAGGGCTGCATACACCAGTACATTCACCTTTGCCCAGTTGGTCGCTTGCCATACAAGAGGACTTACCAGCGCGGGATTTTTAACTTCTGTTTTGTATGCTTTAAAAAAATCTAGACAATCCTGTAGATAGGAACTTAAAAAAAAACCTGCAAGACGAGCCCTTATTGCAGCCAATCAGATCATTTCACGTCTAGCAAACCTTTAAAACCTGCAGCCAGATCATTGGAATAGTTTGATTTGTCATCAGAAAAAAATGCCATGAATCAACTACAAAAGGAACGCGGCTATTAAAACCCGGGTACAGTTGAAACACTCAGCTTGTGTAGCTACTAGGAAACTTCATTATAAGATAAAATCTAGCATGACTTTAAAAAAAAAAAGTGGTGAGATTTCTTAGAAATTCCCTGCTGCTTTTTAAAATGTTGTTCATTTTTCCTCTTTTGCTAATTTTAACGTTTCTTTTGTGTTTTTGTTTCCCTTTTTTTAAAGTGGTTGTAATCTCTAACATATTCACAGTGAAGTGAAAGGAGTTGTAAAGTCAGAAGGTGCATTCTATGCATTAAGATAAAAAACCTTCTGTGTGTAGCAACCATCCCCCCCCCCCACAGCACCCCCTAATTACCTACCTGAACCCCTTCTCTCTAGAGCAATGTCCACAAGTGTCTTAGCCATCCAGGACACTCCTCCAGCAGCTGTGCCATTGGCTCCCGTGGCTGTCAATCAAAGTCAGTCAGTTAATCAGGGGAGAGAAGGGGCGGGGCCAGGTTGGGGCTCTGTGTCTGAATGGACACACGGAGCTCTGACTCGGCTTGGGTGCTCCCGTAGAAAGCTACTGGCTGAGGGGGCACTCGATAGGAAGGAGGGGCCAGGAGCTGCAAAGAGGGACCCGAGAAGAGGAGGATCCGGGCTACTCTGTGCAAATCCAACTGCACAGAGGAGGTAAGTATAACATGTTTGTTATTTCAAAAAAATAATTTAAAAAATGAGACTTTACAATCACCTTAACTATCCTTAGGTGAGACACAGAGATTAAACAAATCCTCCTACATAAGTTGTACCTGTTTATCTGCAGCCTTCTTTTGACTACATCCCTTCAAAGTCCAGAAATTATACAGCTTGTCTGAGATTTCAGAAAGCAGGGGGTGGGGAGCTGAAGTTTTACTCTCTACCGCCCAGTGAGAAAAGCTCTGAAAGCTGATTGGAGGGCAGGGACACACCCCCTTTACACCACGCAAAGGAACAGAGCTGGGGCTGTCAATCACAAGCTGTGTGCTGGAGCTCCCTCCTCTTTCACCATTTTTCTCTTGGTGTCAGGAAAACTTGTCAGAAGTGAGGAACAAGGCAGCAGGTAGAAATGACACTTAATGCTCAGGATAGAGACAAGTACACACTATAGAGGCATATGCTTTGTTCATATTTCATGTCTGATGTTTACAACCACTTTAAAGAACCCATATCTTGCCTATGCATAGCAAAGCAACAGCTTCAATTTAATCCCTCTCTATGTTGGGCCACATAGAGAGGCCCAACATGCAGGGAGCACCATCAGGCATTCTAGGGACATAAATTACACATATCATTTTTTGACTACTTCTTGCACTTTTGAAGATCCTGGAGCACCAGGACAATGGAAACACCCAAAAAATGACTCCAGTCTGGAAAGTAAACATCCCAACATATATTCTAGGAGGCATAATGAGTCTTTTGAACAAGTCATTTTTTTCCACAAGTTTTTGAAATATGTGGAAAGAAAATGAAACCGCATTTTTTTTAGACTAAGTTGTCCATTTATACAATATTTCTAACACACAGCATGAACATAGCAAAAATTACACCCCAAAATATATTCTGTTACTGCTCCTGAGTATGGTGATACCACATGTGTGAGAATTTTCCACAGCCTGGCGACATACAGAGGCCCAACATGCAGGGAGCACCATCAGGTGTTCTAGGGGCATACATTTAAAATCTAAATTGACTAACTATTACACTTTTGTGAGGCACTGTAGTGGCACTGATGGGCACTGTAGTGGCATGGATGAGAACTGATGTGGCATGGATGAGCATAAATGAGGCATAAATGAGCCATGGATGGGGATGGAATGGGCCATGGATGAGCATGAATATGCCATGGATGGGGATGGATGGGCTGTGGATGGGGATGGCTGAGAATGTATGGGGATGGATGAGCCATGGATGGGGATGGCTGAGCATGGATGGGGATGGCTGAGCTGTGAATGGGGATGGCTGAGCATGGATGGGGATGGCTGAGCTGTGAATGGGGATGGATGAGACATGGATGGGGATGGATGAACAGTGGATGGGAATGGCTAAGCATGGATGGGGATGGCTGAGCATGGATGGGGATGGATAGGGATGGCTGAGCATGGATGGGGATGGCTGAACATGGATAGGGATGGCTGAACATGGATAGGGATGGCTGAGCATGGATGGGCATGGCTGAGCATTTATGGGAATGGCTGAGTTTGGATGGGGATGAGTGCAGGAATTGGCACATATTAGAGCTGTGGGCACTACAGATTCAGCCCACAACTGCTGCACCCAATCTCTCCCCTCTCCTCTCACACTCAGCTCTCTTGCCCGCCGCACTCTGGAGGAGTGTGCCCGCGGCTCAGGTGGACCCGATGTCCGCCGGCGAGCCGCGATGACCTGCCAGAGGGAAAGAACGGGGAACCGCCGATGTAAACACGGCAGTTCCCCGCTCTGTCAGTGGGCATGTAAGAGATCTACTGATCCCTGTCACTGGGATCAGTTAGAACTCTTATGGCCATGGTAGCCCAGCCCCCTCACAGTTAGAACACGCCTAGGGAACACAGTTAATTCCTAGATCGCCCCCTGCAGGTTAACCGCTTCACTGCCAATGACATTCACACAGTAGTGGATATTTACATTTGTGATTGCTATGTAAAGGTCATTGGTCCCAAAAAAAGTGTCAAAAATGTCCAACATGTCCGCCCCAATATTGCAGATCACCGCCATTACTAGTAAAAAAAAAATTGTAAAAACGCCAGAAATGAATTCTCGTGGTTTGTAAATGCGTCAACTTTTGCGCAAACCAATCAATAAATGCTGATTGCAATTTTTTTTACCAAAAATATGAGGAACACTATAAATCGGCCAAAACCGATGAATAAATTTGTTTTTTTTTTATTTGTATTTTAGCAAATGTAAGAAATATTGTTTTTTTTTTTTTTGCAAAATTGTCGCTCTTTTTTTGTTTATAGCGGTGATCAGAAATGATGCAGAGGGGATCAAATACCCCCAAAGGAAGCTCTGTTTGTGGGAAAAAAAAGGACGCAAATTTCGTTTGGGTACAACATCGCACGACCGCGCAATTGTGAGTTAAAGCGACGCATGGCCGAATCGCAAAAAAGTGCTCTGGTCCTACATTGGGAAATCCTTCCGGGGCTGAAGCAGTTAATGAAAACAGCACAGGCTGCCTACCCTTGCCTTAGTACTCCTCTCAAAAGCTCTGATGCAAGCAGTGGGCCGGCTCTTGGGAGGAGTTGCGCCAATAACAATACCTTGATGGGTGGATGTCAGTCTGGAGGGGTGGTTGTTCCTAGACTGACTGTATTTGCATGCAGACCACCCAAGGTAATGCCAATATAATGCTGAGCCTCCATGACTGAAAGAACTAAAATCAAATGAATGGGATGGACCAGGGAGAGTCACGCTTAGGAGGAATATGCTAGATAATGCTGGACATCCTCCAACCAGGAAGAGAGACAGGCTATATGAGCTTCTAGTGTACATTGTGAGAAGCTCACAGTGTGCAGTGAAATCAGAGTAAGCCTGCACACTGCGCAGCTCACAACTGTAACATTTTTTCCCTCACTGAACAGATATAACAAAACACTTTCAATTGTATATTTGGCAAAAGGAACCAAGAGTGTACTCTTTAAGGGCCAATTCACACTATGTGTGGTGACAGAAGTTTTACTGCAGTGTTTTGTCACCGCAGGGACACACAGAAAACAATTGTTTCCTATGTGTCCCATTCACACTGCAAAACAGCATAGCGATGCGCTGCAGCGTGCTGCGATAAAATGCATACATGCTGCATTTTATCGCAGTGCACCGGCCTGAATTGCACTGCAATGTCAGGCAGCATGGCACATCACACCGCCTGACATCACAGTGTATGAAATGTACGTTTTGTACACTTCACATAAAGTTTGTTCAAAACAAAAGAAAAGGCGGGTGGTGCGCTGAATTATGCACCACACTGCCCCCTAGCCAGCTGGCAACAGCTCTGTGATTTGACTGAGGACCAGTGTGAATTGGCCCTTAAGCATAAGGCAAGTAAACATTTTGCCAATGGCATGGTCTCTATTTCATCACTCTTCTGAGCTTCTCGACTGGATCATAGAATAAAGTACCTCAATCCCCCTTCAGCCATGACCCTAAACCCTCCCCCCCCCCATATATGCAGTATCACCCCTAAGTGAAAATGACCAAATTGGGCTCAATTAGCCATTTTTCCTCCCCGGTGTCATGTGACTCGTTAGTGCTACATGGTATCAGGTGTGAATGGGGAGCAGGTGTGTTAAATTCGGTGTTATCGCTCTCACTCTCTCATACTGGTCACTGGAAGTTCAACATGGCACCTCATGGCATAGAATTCTCTGAGGATCTGAAAAAAATAATTGTTGCTCTACATAAAGATGGCCTAGACTATAAGAAGATTGCCAAGACCCTGAAACTGAGCTGCAGCGTGGTGGCCAAGACCATACAGGACAGGTTCCACTCAGAACAGGCCTCCTCATGATCGACCAAAGAAGTTGAGTGCACATGCTCAGCGTCATATCCAGAGGTTGTCTTTGGGAAATAGACGTATGAGTGCTGCCAGCATTGCTGCAGAGGTTGAAGGAGTGGGGTGTCAGCCTGTCAGTGCTCAGACCATACGCCGCACACTGCATCAAATTGGTCTGCATGGCTGTCGTCCCAGAAGGAAGCCTCTTCTAAAGATGATGCGCAAGAAAGCCTGCAAATAGTTTGCTGAAGACAAGCAGACTAAGGACATGGATTAATGGAACCATGTCCTGTGGTCTGATGAGACCAAGATAAACTTATTTGGTTCTAGACATGTGCATAACGAATAAATTTGTTTAGTTTCATTTAGTTTTGATTAGTTAATGTAGTTATTCAGTTTAGTTAAATTCGGTTGATTTGTTCAATTCGTATTTGCAATTCGTATTGGGAATTTTCAAATTTTCTTCGAATTTACAGATTTTTTTCGATTCTAAATGTTCAAATCGATAAATTTTCGAATCGGTCGAAACAAAAATGTTATATTGTTTTCGATTTGAATGCGGCAAAGTGAACAAACAAAATAAAATGATTACAATGACTCTTTAAATCACCTTTGGCTTAATAAAAACAGCATTATTTCGAAATGGTACTCTAATAACACACAAAGTCTTTGATTTCAGCAATATGTGTACAGTTAGAATTATATATATATATATATATATCTTTATAGCATTTAAAGGTGAACAATGTGGAATTTTGATTAAACTCTATTGAAGGAATTCCATTGTTACCTTTGATTTCATTACTGTTGAATAGTAGGGAGCAGTGATTCACACTTTGTTTCCTGCCTCCTCCTCATTTATTAAAATTTCTAGGGCAAGTTGATGTGTTAAGCCTTTAGAAGTGTGTGATTGAAAAGTGAATTGTTGGTCATAATCTTTGAAATACCAATTCTGTTTAATCTGGAGTTTCACTTCAAGAAAAGTAAGGCGTCAAGTATATATTTTAAATTCATACCTTTGTGTTGTCTCTTTCACTAAAGTGTGTTAAGTTAAACAAAAGGTTATAACATGAGTGAACCTAGAGTGTCAGGGGTGGTGGAGGACTCTCAGAGCCGGGGAGTGGAATTTTCAAGCAACCGTCAAGGGGGCAGCGCTACACTGGGATGTTGGCCTATTGATGCAGATGCTACCTACCTCCTAATTTTGTTAGATGATGGTAATTTCCTACTAATCTAGTAGACTATTTGCCTTTCCTGTTATCTCCTAGTTGATCTTTGACAGTAGTGCCAGATTGTTAGTGGGTGAACCTTCGCGCCACTGAATGGTGCCTCGATGAAATAATGTCTAATATGTGAGTGTAATCCCAAATGAAATGTAATATTGGATAAATCACTGTGTTGGTTGCTGTAATATCTAGTATAAATCACAGTATATACACATAAATGTAGAAAAGTGATACTGCGCAGCCTGATAAATAGAATATAGTGTAAATTCAACAATTATAAAGTGCCAATGTGACAAATAAACAAGTAAAGTGCTTCAAGTGCAACAATGCCTTCAAAATTACATTCAGGTGGTGCACTTGTGTAGTGCAACAAATACAACAAAATTTACTGCTATAGATATAGTGTTAGAAGAATGGAAAAATAAATAAATGAATAGTCCATGTATAAATAAATCTCTATAAACAGTGCAGTGTGTGCAAAAATAGCCTTCAAAAATCCATTCAAGTGGTACACTCGTGCCGGTTTTGGAGGGAGTTCTCAGTACTCCACCAAAAGGACTGTTGGGGGCATGCCTCAATCCCCGTCCCGTGCTCACAGAACTCTCACCTCCAGACGGTAGGGTAGTCGCCTATGTGTAATTACTCCTTTATATCTTGGAGTACTTTCCCCTTTGAGGCACGTCCTCTTTATCCTCCTATTTGCGACAGTCAGGTTCCACCAATATGTTGTTCAATCATATACAGATCCGGCAGGAATAAGAATAAAGACTCTCGTAGTGTAATACAGTCAGGTACAATTGTGCTGTTTATTGTAGCCAATTGCCTACTCACATGTATGATGGAAAATATTGCTGTAGAGCGACAGGGGTTTCTTGCTCTGTCTCACACTTAGTGTCCAATAACGTTCGTTCCGGTACTACCCTGATGAAGTCACGTGAGGTGACGTAACGCGTAGGCGGAAGTGACCGGAACGAACGTTATTGTCCATCATACATGTGAGTAGGCAATTGGCTACAATAAACAGCACAATTGTACCTAACTGTATTACACTATGAGAGTTTTTATTCTTATTCCTGTCGGATCTGTATATGATTGAACAACATATTGGTGGAAGCTGACTGTCGCAAATAGGAGAATAAAGAGGACGTGCCTCAAAGGGGAAAGTACTCCAAGATATAAAGGAGTAATTACACACAGGCAACTACCCTACCGTCTGGAGGTGAGAGTTCTGTGAGCACGGGACGGGGATTGAGGCATGCCCCCAACAGTCCTTTTGGTGGAGTACTGAGAACTCCCTCCAAAACCGGCTAACACCACACGAGTGTACCACTTGAATGGATTTTTGAAGGCTATTTTTGCACGTTTTGCACACACTGCACTGTTTATAGAGATTTGGACGTTATAATTTATTTATACATGGACTATTCATTTATTTATTTTTCCATTCTTCTAACACTATATCTATAGCAGTAAATTTTGCTGTATTTGTTGCACTACACAAGTGCACCACCTGAATGTAATTTTGAAGGCATTTTTGCACGTATTGCACGATTGCACTACTTATAGAGATTTGGACGCTTAAGATTTATTTATACATGGACTATTGATATATTTTCCATCCTGCAGCACAGCACTTTACACCAGTATATTTAGTTTTATTTGTTGCACTTGAAGCACTTTACTTGTTTATTTGTCACATTGGCACTTTATAATTGTTGAATTTACACTATATTCTATTTATCAGGGTGCACAGTATCACTTTTCTACATTACAGTAGTGCCAGATTACCATCATCATCTATTTGTCATCATTGGAATCTGTGTTTCCATGTAAAATATTGATGTACATTTTACTGCAGCTTTGTAGATATCTATTTTATTATTTTGTATACTTTCTACCCCTTTGTAACTGTAACTCCCATTTATAAAAGTTTAATAAAATAAGATTGAACAAAAAAAAATCTTTTGCCTTTAGTTCTGCTTTAAGTACTTTTCATCAATTGTACAGGGTAGGCATCCATCAGAGAATTCCTTTTGTCATGTACCTGACTGTGGAGCCCGAGATGACGAGGGTGGCCTATTGCGCAATTCCCACCCTAACACCACTGATAGTGGAGACAGGGACTGCTAGGGCAGCGGAAGGGAGCAGGTGCCAGGAAGCTGCAGTAGTGAGCTGTAGCTTGGAGACACAGGAGTCCTTCCAGTGGTGGTATGGAGTCTGGTCACAAGCCTTGTTCAGCGGGAGACAGGTGCAAGGTCAGGATCGGGTTCAAGGTCGTAAACAGGCAGAAGTCGGTAACGTGCTGGCGGTGAGGTACCAAATCAGGAAGTGTAGACGTTGACAGAAATCCAAGCCGAGGTCTGTAATATAAGGTAACAGCAGGTATAACAGGCAGGGGTAATCCAATAGAGGTGTCAGACGTAGCCTGGTCAGGAGCAAGGTTAGCAGACTTTCTAGAATCAGGAAGACAGGAACCAGAGCTGAAGACAATCCAGCACTGAGGCCAGGTAGGATCCCAGTTTAAATAGGCTGCTGGGCGCCAGAATCTTTGGATGCGTGTGCACGCCTACGTGTATGTAAGTCCTTGCTCGTCTTGGGCTTCTGTGATGATGACTCTTCACATGCGTATAAGAATGAGCACCTGCTGCACGGGAATGAGCACCTGCTGCTCGAGATCCCTGACATCTTTACTGAAATTGAAGGGAATTTTTGTCTGCTCAAGCCCAGTAGCAAATATTTTTTGTGGTGTAGAAGCTGGAGAGGTTGAAGCCGCCCCCCCCCCCCAATAAAAAAAAAAAGAAAGGGTCCCTTAAAAAAAAAAAAAAAAAGGTTGTTTAAGTATTTAAGGGCACTGTGTTTGGGCGCCGGACACAGTGCACTATGGGAAGCATGACGATGTTGCAATCAAGTGATTGCAGGCGACACGCTTCAATGACAGGGTTTAATCCTGCGGCGATAAACTGAGCACCTCAACCCTCTTGTTGGCTGAGGGCTTTCCCAATCAAGGCACCGCAGGACGGCGATGCTTTTTCTTATGGCGCGGCATCACTTCCGGTTTCGCTATGCCAGTGAGAAACTGGAAGTGACGCAATGGCTCCTTTCCTGGAACGCACTGCCCGAGCGGTTCCTAAGGAGAGCAGTCTCCACTCGCCACTGTCGCCAGTGAGTCGAACCTTTGATATTGGCTGCAATTTACCCCACCTGTGATATTGGCTTTTGAAGGAGGAATGTATGGGGTATGGGTGTCCCCACTAGCACCCAGGCACCATAACTAGAATAGGCATGGACTATCTCGGCACTCAAAGGTAACACAAATATATATAAGAAATCTTAAAACAATTTATTTGAAAAATATGACATACAACACACTATAAAAAATACAGCATTGGATACAAGCTCCAATAATTTTTACATCTGATGCCTGGAGTGGTCCCTGCAAGGGGTACCATCGGCCCTTAGTATGTAGGCTGTGGATGGTGTGAGGCTCTGTATTTTTTATAGTGTGTTGTTGTATGTCATATTTTTCAAATAAATTGTTTTAAGATTTCTTATATATATTTGTGTTACCTTTGAGTGCCGAGATAGTCCATGCCTATTCTAGTTATGGTGCCTGGGTGCTAGTGGGACACCCATACCCCATACATTCCTCCTTCAAATGTCTCTTTTTGGTTGATGGCACACACTACAAATTATAGCTTGCATTACCATTTCTTGGCTCATCCCTAATACTGTGATATTGGCTGCAATTTACCCCACCTGTGATATTGGCTGCAATGTACCCCACCTGTGATATTGGCTGCAATGTACCCCATCTGTGATATTGGCTGCAATTTACCCCACCTGTGATATTGGCTGCAATGTACCCCACCTGTGATATTGGCTGCAATGTACCCCACCTGTGATATTGGTTGCAATGTACCCCCATCTGTGGTATTGGCTGCAAAGTGCCCCACCTGTGATACTGGCTGCAATTTACCCCACCTGTCATATTGGCTGCAATTTACCCCCACCTGTCATATTGGCTGCAATTTACCCCTACCTGTGATACTGGCTGCAATTTACCCACACCTGTGATATTGGCTGAATTTTTCCCCTCCCTGTGATACTGGCTGCAATTTACCCCCGCCTGTGATACTGGCTGCAATTTACCCCCACCTGTGATATTGGCTGAAATGTACCCCCACCTGTGATATTGGCTGCAATTTACCCCCACCTGTGATATTGGCTGCAATTTACCCCCACCTGTGATACTGACTGCAATTTACCCCCACCTGTGATATTGGCTGAAATTTACCCCACCTGTGATATTGGCTGCAATTTACCCCCTTCTGTGTTATTGGCTGCAATTTACCCCCACCTGTGTTATTGGCTGCAATTTACCCCACCTGTGATATTGGCTGCAATTTACCCCCACCTGTGTTATTGGCTGCGATTTACCCATACCTGTGATATTGGCTGCAATTTATCCCCACCTGAGTTATTGGCTGCAATTTACCCCACCTGTGATATTGGCTGCAATTTACCCCCACCTGTGTTATTGGCTGCAATTTACCCCACCTGTGATATTGGCTGCAATTTACCCCCACCTGTGTTATTGGCTGCAATTTACCCCCACCTGTGATGGCTTCTATATACCCCTACCTGTGATGCTGGGGCTGTATACTGTGTCCTGTGATACTGGCTGATATATACCCCACCTGTGATGCTGAGCTGTATACTGTGTCCTGTGATGCTGAGCTGTATACTGTGTCCTGTGATGCTGAGCTGTATACTGTGTCCTGTGATGCTGAGCTGTATACTGTGCCCTGTGATACTGAGCTGTATACTGTGTCCTGTGATGCTGAGCTGTATACTGTGTCCTGAGATGCTGAGCTGTATACTGTGCCCTGTGATACTGAGCTGTATACTGTGCCCTGTGATGCTGAGCTGTATACTGTGTCCTGTGATGCTGAGCTGTATACTGTGTCCTGTGATGCTGAGCTGTGTACTCCTGACACAATATGTGGAATACAGGGGACAGAATGGGGCTTATGAGAAGTAGAAGGGGTCAAAAAGCAAGGATGGGGCCTTGTGCCACCCCCCCCCCCCCCCAACCCATCCAGCCGCAACTGGTTTGAAGCAAACTTTTCTAGCCTCTACCAAATCCAGATTGGTAGCTTTAAAAATGTCCCAAGCCTATCAATAAGAACAGGTATATATCTAATGAAGTGAGAACTCCAGATCTCCAGACTTGTTTCAAGTTGGTGACTCAGAAAGCATTGAAGGAAGAAGATCCATATGAAAGTCACACAAGCTGGTCCGGACTGAGACAAAAAATAGGCCTGGGCATTTTAGACTTAGCAGCCAATTTTTCCAGGGACCAGGGGGGTGGGATAGTCGTGGAGTTGGTCCTCCGCAGTGTAATGTAAAGGGGCACTGTGATATAAAGGAAGCTGCACTGTAAAGGGGCACTGTAATGATCCTCCAGCCCCCTGGTTTGCTGATAGGATGACATTGTTGTTGGGGCGGGAGAGCCGTAAGAGGAGACACAGGCATGGCTGCATAGCGGGAGGTGAGCAGTGACCGCTGTCTGTGTTAGCTCTATCCGGTCGCTGCTTACCTCCCGCTGTGTGGCCTGGTCATCAACAGGCCACAGACCAGTACTGGTCCGCAGCCCGTAGGTTGGGGACCCCAGCATTAGCCAACTCTCCTTGGGCGGCAAATGCCCAATGTGCCCTATGGCCAGTCTGGGCCTGCACACAAGTGACCTTTTGTACAAAGGAGCTTAGGGATGGCAAGCTAAGTGTTTCTATAATGGCAAGTCTCCTTTAAAAAGATTTTGGCTGGATTTCGGCTTTAACAAGAAAGGCCTGTGTTTGATTGCTGTGTTTAGCTTAGTCAACCTTTGCTTTTCTGTATGTACACCCAATGAAGTGACATAGAGGGTCCGGTAATGTCAGTAATTGCTGTTCCTACAGCACTAGATACAACCATGGACTATGCCAGATTTTGTGGTTTTCTGAACTCTGAATGTGCTTTTTTAAAGACCATGGGGTACATACGTGCTCAAAAATGTTCCATCACCCCAATGAATTATGCAATTTATCCAATAATACAGGCTGTGCTTAGTGGAGCCAGGTTGAAGAATGAGATGTTGCAGAAGCAGCAGCTGACTTGGCACATGCAAACATACCCGAGTTCTATTTATCTGGGCGTCCTGCCCAACTGCCTTGGCGGAGACATCTAAAGAGAGACCTGTTCTGACCCGGCTTCGGCAGTCAAGTACAGTCTATTTATATTGGCGAGTGGCAATAAAACTAGAAAAAAAATTATAGACCTAGTCGAAGATACCTGTCTTTACACCTGTGAGTAGTTCTGAAATTCTTTGTTGCTTTTACACTCCATCACAATAATACTTCTCTGTCTTGAACCAAAAACAAAGTGTGTTTACAAAAATAGGCAGATATCAGGTAGGTAAACCCACCTTTTTTTTTCCAGAACTCCATTAGTGAAATCTCTGCACCTAAGTTCCCATCTACGTACGCATATTTGCCATGTCGTAGGAGGATCTAGGGACACTGATGGGTTGATGTTATGGCTGGTGTCTCCAAATTATATAAAAAATTGTGGACAATTCAGCCCAATGGAGTTGACCCATTGATGAACTATCATTTTGAGCTGGATTAACTTTTTAAAACCACTAAAAATGATGATGGCAAGGTGCCATTGCTCATAGCAACCAGATTTAATCTTTTTACCTTTAACCATTTGGAAGAGAACAATGAAAAATTGGTGGATGGTTACTATTAAGTACTGCACTCAGACATAATTTTTTCTTGCTATCAGGGCCGGCTCTACCACTAGGCGGAGTAGGCGGCCGCCTAGGGCACACTGCCACCCAGGGCGCCAAGCCCCTGTCCATATACTACCCCAGCCTGTCCATATACTAACCCAGCCTGTCCATATACTACCCTAGCCTATCCATATACTACTCCAGCCTGTCCATATACTACCCTAGCCTGCCCATATACCTGCAGACCACGGCTGGCATGTAGAAGCGAGCCAGTGTTGCCATTATTTGTCTTTAGGCCGGGGGTCCAGAGGCACAGGTGTGGGCCTGTTGACTACGGCTAAAGAAATAGGTAGAGAGGCGCTGCAAAAATTTCCACCTCCGCCACCTCCATCATATACATGCACAGGGCAAAGGGTGTGGAGTTAGGGGATGGAGCCAAAGGGGGCGGCAAAATGAGGTTTCGCCGAGGGTGTCAAAAATCCTTTCACCATCCCTGCTTGTTATATGAGACAACACTTTATTACAAAGTTTATGGTGAACTTTATGTTCTTGAATCTTTGTCTTGGTATATAGATGGGCCCTGGGTTCAGACTTTCCTGGTTTCTTAATTATACTGCCTTCCCAGGGCCAGAGACTTATCTACCCTCCCTGAAGCCAAAAGCATTTTTATTTTTTGTATATATTCTTGCTTTTACTCTTACTGATACTACTAGTCATGTTCACCTACACATACACTATATTATCAAAAGTATTGGGACTCCTGCCTTTACATGCACATGAACTTTAATGGCATCCCAGCCTTAGTCCGTAGGGTTCAATATTGAGTTGGCCCATCCTTTGCAGCTATAACAGCTTCAACTCTTCTGGGAAGTCTGTCCACAAGGTTTAGAAGTACCTATGGGAATGTTTGACCGTTCTTCCAGAAGTGCATTTGTGAGGTCAGCCACTGATGTTGGACGAGAAGGCCTGGCTCGCAGTCTCCGCTCTGAATTTATACAGTGCAATTATTGGTGTAGTGTGGTATTGTGAGTGCTAATATATACAGTACATGGGGTATGGGGGGATCAAACCACCATTACTGGGAGTATGTAAGTAGACAGCGCTTCATCTGGAGCGGACCAAAAGTGCCTCTATAGGAAATAAATACATATATGTCAGTAAACAAAATATAATAAGTATCTTACATAGTAGTATATCACCAAATATTTTTGTAACACCAAGAAAGTGTAAAGAACACTTACAAATAAAATATGATTAGTAGAGATAGGCCATGTATGTCCCCATGGGGTAGGGGCCGCTCCCTCCCGATAATCCCTAAAAGCCAGAGGACCAGAAATGCAAGGCAGGTATGGGGGTCTACATATATAATAACTACAAATCATTAGAACATATCATAAAGGGATAGAACTACAACCAATATAAAAAGTATAAATGCATCATGTCCAAAATGTTAGCATAACGTACCAAGGGGACTTCCTTTAAGGGTGAACAGGGTGATATGTAGGCTCTCTGTGGTATAATCTGGTGAACAGTATGGATAATTCCAAAGTCATGAAATAGTCAAAAACGTACCTCAATAGACCAACTAGGAGGTAATCATAGTTAAGGTGTCTCGTCCATAATAAGTCGTAGATATATGGGTCAGGGTGATTGGTCCCCAGCCAATACCCCAAAGTCGATAAAACAAAGCTGGACTATCACGACACCAGGTACAATTATGGGATAGCAACAACAGGGTAAATAAATCATAAAACATTTATTACATCATTCCGCATCATACCCCATGAACCGAGAAGGGGAGACAGAATTCAGATGGTGTCAGGGCAAAGATATCATGAATCCTCTACATGTTTCACGGAAAACCGCTTCATCAGGAGGGATATCTGCAAAGTTTGGTAATGCAATGTTAAACATTAATAATATGAATGTATACAAGGGCATTCACTATAATATTAGCAATGTACAACTGTTATACAATCTTATAGAAAGAGGGAGGTTACATAAATATGACT
This sequence comes from Glandirana rugosa, assembly GCA_018402905.1. Classification (NCBI taxonomy): domain Eukaryota; kingdom Metazoa; phylum Chordata; class Amphibia; order Anura; family Ranidae; genus Glandirana; species Glandirana rugosa. Next base: position 325,158 of record BLSH010277180.1, read on the forward strand.
GAGCTTACCCACACGTCCAATCGGGCCAAGTATGGCCCCGGCACACCCATTTTAGCTTTTAAAATGCTTTTAAAGTAAAGGAGAAGGCCTTCAGAAAATACAAGGCTGAGGGGTCATCATCAGCATTCCAACTTTGCAAAGAATGCAATAAGAAATGTAAGGGTGCAATCAGGACGGCTAAGAACACAAAAGGCACATAGTGGAGAAGAGTAAGAAAAATCCCAAGAAATTCTTTAAGTATATAAATAGTAAGAGAGGAAGGTCAGATCATATTGGCCCCATAAAGAATGATGAAGGGAATCTTGTTACAAAGGATGGAGCGAAGGCAAAGGTTTTGAATATAGTCTTCTCCTCAGTCTTCATGAGGGAAATGTCACAGGAGGCACCGAAATGGCTAACAGAGGATAGAGTTAGGAATAGACTGGAAAAACTTTAATAAGTCACCAGGACCAGATGGCTTGCACCCAAGGGTCCTCAAGGAACTCAGTCACGTAATTGCCAGACCATTGTTCCCAATTTTTACAAGCAGTCTTCTAACTGGTATGGTACCAGCTGATTGGAGAAGAGCCAATGTAGCGTCAATGTTTAAAAAAGGACCAAGATATATCCCTGGGAACTACAGACCAGTTAGCCTAACATCCATAGTCTGCAAGCTCTTGGAGGGGATGATAAGTAACTATATACAAGATTTTAGTAATCAGAACAATATCATTAGCAGTAATCAGTAGGGATGGTAAGTTTGGTCTCGAACATCGGACGTTCGCCTATTCGCTAATTTAGAACACTATGCGCTGCTCACAGCGAGTTCGCTGCAGAGTGCCCCATAATGCATTGCGATCACGGCGCGCACAGCTCCTCCTCTATGTGAGGGCTCCTGCCATCTGATCTCCTTTTGCTTTTACAGTTTATTTATATGCAAGGGCGGGGCCACCCGGTGATGTCAGTGGGTGACCCTGCCCCTTCTGATGTCATGTGACATCAGAGGGGGGTGGGTCATTCAGTTACATCACCAGATGGCCCCTGCCTTGACTATATATAAACTGTCAAAGCAAAAAAAGATCAGTCAGCGAGAGCCCTCCCATCAGGGAGGAGCTGTTTCGGGTGGGGGGTTTCGGATCGTCGCGCACCGTTATTGACGATGGATTATAACGGGGGACACTTTTTTTTCTTTTTCCCTAATTGTCTACTGTGTTTTTTTCTTTTTTGACACTTTTTTGGTGATTGGGTAAGGTTCCAGAGTCCGATAAGCCCCCCGCCCGCAGACCCCAACAACCACAGCCCAGGGTTGTCGGGAAGAGGCTCTCGTCTCCATCAACATGGGGACAAGGTGCTTTGGGGTGAGGAAGCGCAGAGCTCCCCCTGCCCCAAAGCACCCACCCCCCATGTTGAGGGCATGTAGCCTGGTACGGGTCAGAATGGGGGGATCTTGCCTGGCTGCATGCCCGCATAAGGGTCTGGTATGGATTTTGGAGGGGGACTCCACATCAAATTTTTTTAAAAAATTTGGTGTGGAGTTGCCCTTAAAATCCATACCAGGCCTGAAGGGGGACCCCTATGTAATTTTTTCAGTGATTTTTTATCTATATTGCCAGGTGCCGGCAATACATTACAGCTGCAAGCGATTTTAAATGACAGTTTTTCCTTTAAAAATTTAATTTGCTTCGGCACTGTTTTAAACATCACACAGATGCACCACTTTACAGACAGACTAAGGGGACCCCCCAGGCACGATATTTAAAGGAATATTTTATTTTTATTGTTTCACTTTAAACATTATTAAAATCACTGCTCCTGAAAAAAAATGATCAGGCAGTACCCAGGTCCCCATATATTTTTTATGGCAATAACTTGCTTATAAGCCTTTAAAATGAGCACTTTTGATTTTTCATGTTCGGGTCCCATAGATTTTAATAGTGTTCGAATGTTCACACAAATTTATTGCCTGTTCGCATGTTCTGGTGCGAACTGAACCGGGGGGGTATTTGGCCCATCCCTAGTAATCAGCATGGATTCATGAAGAATCGGTCTTGCCAAACCAATCTATTAACCTTCTATGAGGAGGTGAGCTGCCATCTAGATAAAGGAAGGCCTGTAGACGTGGTGTATCTGGATTTTGCAAAGGCATTTGATACAGTTCCCCATAAATGTCTACTGTTCAAATAAAGGTCTGTCAGCATGGGCCAAAGGGTGAGTGCCTGGATTGAAAACTGGTTACAGGGGCAAGTCCAGAGGGTGGTGATAAATGGGGAGTACTCGGAACGGTCCGGTGTGGAGAGCGGGGTCCCCCAGGGTTCTGTCATGGGACCGATCCTATTTAATTTATTCATAAATGATCTGGAGAATGGGATAAAAAGGCTCAATCTCGGTATTTGCGGACAATACTAAGCTATGCAGGGCAATAATTTCTCCGCAGGATGTGGAAACCTTGCAAGATGATTTGGATAAATTAATGGGGTGGGCAACTACGTGGCAAATGAGGTTTAATGTAGAAAAATGTTAAATAATGCACTTGGGGGCCAAAAATATGAATGCAAACTACTCACTAGGGGGAGAGCCTCTGGGGGAATCTAGGATGGAAAAGGACCTAGGGGTCTTAGTAAATGACAGGCTCAGCAATAGCATGCAATGCCAAGCTGCTGCGAGCAAAGCCAACAAGATATTGGCATGTATTAAAAAGGGTATTAATCCCAAAGATAAAACGATAATTCTCCCACTATACAAAACTCTGGTCCGGCTGCACCTTGAGTATGCCGCCAAATTCTGGTCACCAGTCCTCAGGTGGGATGCGCTGGAACTGGAGAGATTCCAGAGAAGGGCAACAAAGCTGATTAAGGGATTGGAGGACCTCAGTTATGAGGAAAGATTACGAGCACTGAACTTATTCACTCTGGAGAAAAGACGGTTGAGAGGGGATATGATTTCAATGTACAAATACCGTACCCCACAATAGGGATAAAACTTTTCCACGCAAGGGAATATAAAAAGACATGCGGCTATTCACTAAGATTAGAAGAAAGGCAGTTTAACCTTAGACTGCATAGAGGGTTCTTTATTGTAAAAGAAGTGAGGATGTGGAATTCTCTTCCACAAGCAGTGGTTTCAGCAGGGAGCATGGATAATTTAAAAATAACTATTGGAGAGTTACCTAAATGACCGCAACATACAGGGATATACAATATAATATTGACACAAAATCACACACACAGGTTGGACTTGATGGACTTATGTCTTTTTTCAACCTCACAAACTATGTACTGGGATTTTCACAACCATCTCTCGGGTTTACAGAGAATGGTCCGAAAAAGAGAAAATATCCAGTGAGCAGCAGTTGTGCAGAGGAAAATGCCTTGTTGATGTCAAAGGAGAATGGGCAGACTGATTCTGGATGATAGAAAGGCAACAGTAACTTAAATAAGCACTCGTTACACCCAAGGTATGCAGAATACCATCTCTGAATGCACAACGCATCAAACCTTGAAGCGGATGGGCTAGAGTAGCTGAAGACCACAACGGGTGCCATTCTTGTCAGCTAAGAACAGGAAACTGAGGCTACAATTCGTACAGGCTCACCAAAATTGGACAACAGAAGATTGGAAACACTTTGCCTGGTCTGATGAGTCTTCAATTCAGCTGTGACATTCAGAAACAGTTAAATAGTTTAAACTCCACGGTCCACCTGAGTATTGTTGTTGACCATGTCCATCCCTTTATGACTGCAGTGTCCCCATCTTCTGATGGCTCCTTCCAGCAGGATAATGCACCATGTCACAAAGCTCCAATCATCTCACCACTGGACAATGAGGTCACTGCACTCCAATGGCCACCAGATCTCAATCCAATAGAGCACCTTTGGGATGTGGTGAAATGGAAGAGTTGCATCATGGATGTGCAGCCGACAAATCTGCAGCAGCTGTGTGATGTCATCATTGTCACTATGGAGCAAAATCTCTGAGGAACGTTTCCAACACCTTGTTGAATCTATGCCACGAAGAATGAAGGCAAAAGGGGGTCCAACCCGCTACTAGCAAGGTGTACCTAATAAAGTGGCCAGTGAGTGTGTATGTAAATTGATAGTGCTATATAAGAACCTGTAATAGATAAATATAATAAAAATACTTTAACATAGCAAGTGATGGAAGATCCCTGAGGTTATAAGCACCTTAAAAGTCCCATCTAGTTGTATATATTTTTCTAAGTTATGTTTAGGGATGTGGTGCTTTCAATACCCATTCATGCCATTTCCAATTTGAATTATTTGTTTGAAAAGTGTACCTACCCTTTTAGGTATTTTAAGCTTTACAGTATGCATGCACCCATTCTTAAGGCCATTTTGGATGTTAGAAAATAGACTTTAATTGCAGCCCTCTAGGTTTTCCTCTACTTCCACTAAGGCCTCACATACACAAACTTAGCATGAACATTGAAGCCCCTTACGATGATCACGGTGTCTCAGCTGCTTCTTAGTAGAGAGGCTGGCAAGGTCCTATTTGTTTCTTAATGATGAGACATCGTCAGAGTGAATAGTGGAGCCCAGAGATCATCTGACTGGGCTGGTAGTGATGGCCACAGGTCATAATGTGTTCTGCCAACGCAATTCAACAAGTTGTATCACAGCAACTGCCATTCCATGTACACAGTGGAGCAAAAACGCAATGGCCAGGATGGAATAACGGGCATGTGATGAATACTGATCTCCAATTCTAAGAAGGGTGAAGGTTGCGCAGTGCTGGCACATGCCATTTAGTTGTTTGATGTGCCAGAGCAGAGGGTAGAACGTCAGGTTTTACATTCTTCAGTCCAACTGCCAAAACCAGCAGACAACAAAACCCCAGCTAAGTAGTGCCACATCTTGCCTTGCAGAACTAGGGTTATGGGTTTGATTAGCACCAGAGAGCGCTGAATTTTTACCCCCCAGATTTGGGTATTTGACTCTCCTAGAAGAAACAGAAGCAAAGTGATTGGGGAGGACAGAGCTGGGTGAACATTTGCCCTCCCAGGCAAACATACAGTATCTCACAAAAGTAAGTACACCCCTCACATTTTTGTAAATATTTTATTCTATCTTTTCATGTGACAACACTGAAGAAATGACACTTTGCTACAATGTAAAGTAGTGAGTGCACAGCTTGTATAACAGTGTAAATTTGCTGTCCCCTCAAAATAACTCAACACACAGCCATTAATGTCTAAACCGCTGGCAACAAAAGTGAGTACACCCCTAAGTGAAAATTTCCAAATTGGGCCCAATTAGCCATTTTCCCTCATGTGACTCGTTAGTGTTACAAGGTCTCAGGTGTGAATGGGGAGCAGGTGTGTTAAATTTGGTGTTATCGCTCTCACTCTCTCATACTGGTCACTGGAAGTTCAGCATGGCACCTCATGGCAAAGAACTCTCGGAGGATTCGAAAAAAAAAGAATTGTTGCTCTACATAAAGATGGCCTAGGCTATAAGAAGATTGCCAAGACCCTGAAACTGAGCTGCAGCATGGTGGCCAAGACCATACAGCGGTTTAACAGGACAGGTTCCACTCAGAACAGGCCTCGCCACGATCGACTAAATAAGTTGAGTGCACATGCTCAGCATCATATGCGGAGATTGTCTTTGTGAAATAAAAGGCAGTTGGCAAAAATTGGGACTTTAAATGAAGGCTTGGCTGGGTAGAGGCACAATCTTCCATCCCTATAATTGGAATAAAAAGAAAGCTAAAAAAAGCTAACTTGGAGGGGATCCCCTCCAAGTTAGCTTTTTTTAGCTGTCTTTGTGAAATAGACATATGAGTGCTGCCAGCATTGTTGCAGAGGTTGAAGGGGTGGGGGGGTCAGCCTGTCAGTGCTCAGACCATACGCCGCACACTACATCAAATTGGTCTGCATTGCTGTCATCCCAGAAGGAAGCCTCTTCTAAAGATGATGCACAAGAAATCCCGCAAACAGTTTGCTGAAGACGAGCAGACTAAGGACATGGATTACTGGAACCATGTCCTGTGGTCCGATGAGACCAAGATAAATTTATTTGGTTCAGATGGTGTCAAGCGCGTGTGGCGGCAACCAGGTGAGGAGTACAAAGACAAGTGTGTCTTGCCTACAGTCAAGCATGGTGGTGGGAGTGTCATGGTCTGCGGCTGCATGAGTGCTGCTGGCACTGGGGAGCTACAGTTCATTGAGGGAACCATGAATGTACTGTGACATACTGAAGCAGAGAATTATCCCCTCCCTTCGGAGACTGGGACACGGCAATATTCCAACATAACAACCCCAAACACACCTCCAAGATGACCACTGCCTTGCTAAAGAAACTGAGGGTAAAGGCGATGGACTGGCCAAGCATGTCTCCAGACCTAAACCCTATGGAGCATCTGAGGGGCATTCTCAAATGGAATGTGGAAGAGCGCAAGGTCTCTAACATCCTCCAGCTCCGTGATGTCGTCATGGAGGAGTGGAGGTGACCTCCAGTGGCAACCTGTAAAACTCTGGTGAACTCCATGCCCAAGAGGGTTAAGGCAGTGCTGGAAAATAATGGTGGCCACACAAAATATTGACACTTTGGGCCCAATTTGGATATTTTCACTTAGGGGTGTACTCACTTTTGTTGTCAGTGGTTTAGACATTAATGGCTGTGTGTTGAGTTATTTTGAGGGGACAGCAAATTTACACTGTTATACAAGCTGTACACTCAATACTTTACATTGTAGCAAAGTGTCATTTCTTCAGTGTTGTCACATGAAAAGATAGAATAAAATATTTACAAAAATGTGAGGGGTGTACTCACTTTTGTGAGATACTGTATGTAGAGCTGGTGGCCCTGCGTGGTGATATTCCTTAATTCAGACCTTTGTTAAAGTGGGACTCAAAGTCAGTGACAGCCACAGGGTGTAATATAGCTACACTATATAACCAAAAGTATTGGGACACCTGCCTTTACACGCACATGAACTTCCCAGTCTTATTCCGTAGGGTTCAATATTGAGTTGGCCCACCCTTTGCAGCTATAACAGCTTCAACTCTTCTGGGAAGGCTGTCCACAAGGTTTTGGAGTGTCTATGGGAATGATTGACCATTCTTCCAGGAGCGCATTTGTGAGGCCAGACACTGATGTTGGAGTCTGCTCTAATTCATCCTAAAGGTGTTTTATCGAGTTGAGGTCAGGACTCTGTGCAGTCCGGTCAAGTTTCTCCACCCCAAACTCGCTCATCCATGTCTTTATAGACCTTGCTTTGTGCAATGGTGCACAGTCATGTTGGAAGAGGAAGGGACCATCCCCAAACTGTTCCCACAAAGTTAAGAGCATGAAATTGTCCAAAATGTCGCCTTAAGAGTTCCCTTCACTGGAACTAAGGGGCCAAGCCCAACCCCTGAAAAACAACCCCACACCATAATTCCCCCTCCACCAAATGGTTTGGACCAGTGCACAAAGCAAGGTGCATAAAGACATGGATGCAGAGGCGTTGCTAGGGGGTGGCTATTGGGGCTATAGCCCGAGTCTGGGGCCCATAGCCCCGGGTCTCTTACAGGGTGGGTGCAGTTCTGCAATTAGCAGGTATGTCCCGGTCTGGAATGCAGACTGTGTATATATATATATATATATATATATACACACACACACATACATACATACACATGTATAGTTATTACTATTATTATTTATTTTATTACATGTATGCCCGCTCAAGCGTATGTCTTTCTTTACTTCGCTGCTATGGGCTCTAGCCCCAGATCTTTTGTAGACCTAGCAATACTTAAAAGAGAAGTATGGGCTTGGGCTTTTTTCTAGATTAATACTTGCCTAGGTTACTTGCCTAGGTGGATGCAGCATGGGTCCGATGCTGCATCTGTCCCCCGGCACCTCTGCAGTGAGAACCACGCGATCGAACATCACCAATGGCTTGGTTTTGACAGCTCCTTTGAGCAGAGAGCTGCAGACCGTCAGTCACTGCTATCTGCTCTGTTCCCTCCTCGCTCATTGGAGCGCTGGGCTGTTTTGGGGGTGCTGAGAGGCTGAGTCGGGTGTCGGTCCAGACTCCATTTTCGCAATGATGTGGTGCCTGGTCCAGCTCTGTGACGTCAGCAGAGAGCGGACTTCAGCCCGCTCTGCTGAAAATGAGTCAAAGGAGTGCAAAACGAACTGCACTCCTGTGATTCATAGGAGAAGCCCAGCCACGTGCCCGCATGCTACTGCTCTGCATGTTTCTTACCCTTTTGATCAAAACTTTGAGAAAACAGTCGAGATATAATTCTGCCTGGAAACCCTGGCATAATTACACTACTGGGCAGTGCCAGGCATAGGTGTGCACAGCCTATTGCATTAGGGTGTCACTGTGCACCACAAAGCGCAAACAAACACCAGTGTGTGTATATATGTCAGAAGGGCAGAGATTGGTGTCAGTAGTTTATTTTAATTTTATTTATTTTTTTACAATTTAGTTTTTTTATTATTTTTTACAATATTATATTTTATTATTTTTTTTTACAATTTTATTTAGGAGCCCTGCTTGGGGCCTTTGATGAAATATCACCTGATGAAAGACCCCTGATGTCTTACTTTTGAGACAGAGAAAGGGACTGAGGACAGAGATTCCCCCGTCCCTTTCTCTGCAGCCAGGCAGCAGGGGTAATTTGCACATTACAGGGTGATTAGGGTGTGCCCAGGCACACCTACCACCCTATGTGCGCACGCCTATGGTGCCAGGACAAGGTTATCTAGAGCCCAGGGCAAACATGCCACATTGCACCCCCCCCCCCACAAGATGTGTGAGTATTATTAGCAAAGCCCCTCCCCCCCCCAAAAAAATTGAGCACTAAACTGTATGCTTACCCATAAGCATAAATCCCCCTCATCCCTGTACAAATCCACCCCCCCTGCTGAAATCCCCCTCCCAGCACAAATCTGCCCCCCCAAAAAAATCCACCCTTTCCTAGCACAAATCCTTTCCCCCCCACTTCAAATCCCCCCTCCCAGCACAAATTACCCTCCCCAATCTTCCATCATAGCACAAATTCCCTCCCTCAAATTTCCCCCCCAGCACATATGCCCCCCAAACATCCCTACTACTACAAATCCCCCTCCTTAAAAAAGTTCCCCTCCTAGCATAAATCCCCCCCACCTACCATATTACCTTTTCTAGCACAAACCCCCCAAATCCCCTCTCCTAGCACAAATCCCCTTCCCCCATCCCTCCGCTTAACAAAAATCTCCCACAAATCACCACTCCTAGCACACCTCCCCATATTTCCCCTCCTAGAGCAATTCCCCCCCCCCCCAATTCCCCCTCCCAACACAAATCCCCCCCACCCAATCCCCTTGTGGTGCCCTCGTACCTCACATGATACCACAATGCCGCTGCTGCCCACCCCTTGTCACAGGCCTGCTACTGGGAGCGTTCCAGCACTTTGCACCCCACCTCTACTCTGCACATTCTCGGGGACCCTGTGGGACAGACTGCAGGACGCAGACACTGCCAGGCAGAACACCCAACAAATGCCAACTATGGCAAAGGTATTCCATTTCAGAATATTGACATTTCTTTTGACATTTCTTGGCATTTTTTCCTGTTTGATATCAAGGCACTGGCTACAACGCTTAAACAGTAATTGTCCCAGTTTACTTTAATGAATAATCTATTAATGAAAGGGTCTCAAGAATAAAAGTCTCTCCAGTTCTCAGTGTTGCTTCTTGGATTGTTTTGTGTCTGCAGCCAGGCAGCTGTCAGATGTGTGACTACCCTGCTGGGGCTTTGCAGGTACTCCAGTGATTGACAGGCGCCAGGTAACTCCATGTGCTGCCTGCACTATTTGTGTTATTGGAGATCACATTGTAGACATGAGACCTTTCTGATCTCATCAGTCATTGTGTCTATGGGGCTTGTTGGATCTTCTTCTGCACTGGTTTATACAGGAATGAGCAGGGATCTCTGCCGCCCGCATTCTGTCAGCTAACACATCCATAGAGATGACCTGTCAGTTCACGAGAATTCAAGCTAATACCTTGCTGCTGAGAACTTAGAGCCCTTGGCGTCTCTTCAATAAAGCTGTCTACCTAACAGTAATAATATGCAGAGTGCAGTATCCCTTAAAACATGATTTCTGATTTGTTACTGTAGGGTAGGACAGCCTTCCTCAACCAGGGTTCTTCCAGAGGTTGCCACGGGTTCCTTAACCGGTTCCCGACCGGCTTGCGTACATTTACTGCTGTAGCGCAGCGCTGTTTCGCAAATCTCCATCTATAAACGGCGACTCGCGCATACAGGGCTAGCGGGCGGGAGCGCACCGCCGGTGGTGTGCTCTCGTGCCCGTCGCACTCTGCAGGAGTGTGCCCGTGGCCAGGGCCGGATTAACATAGGGGCTATTGGAGCTGCAGCTCCAGGCCCCTTCCTTAAGATAGGCCCAGCCCAACGGTGTGAGTGAGTGAGTCACTAATACTGCCCAGCCCTGCTCTGTATATGGTGTACAGCTGGGGAGGTCTGGCAGCCTTAGGCCTGGGGGGCAAGTCCATTAAAGTGGCCCATTGAACCACCGAATCAGCTTACCATCCATGCCCACCTGGTTTTATAATAGATATTGATGTTATGAAGCAAGACAAATATGATACAATGTGGTAACATAATTTAATGTTAATAGCAACAAAGGAGGTGCAGCCTCATCAGTGCCCATCAATGCAGCCTCATCAGTGCCCTGCAGCCTCATCAGTGCCCATCAATGCAGCCTCACCAGTGCCCATCCAATCCAGCCTGCAATGCAGAAAGAGGAGAGCCGCCGGATTACAGAGTGGGGATCTCCTGCTTACCTGGCGCGGATGCTGTCATATGAAATCCCGCCTCCTGGACCGGCTCCTATAATAGACATCATCAATGGTAGTGCCGGCCCTGGGCGACCCCCTCTGCTTGCAGTTAGTTGACGGCCATGCCCCTGGCCCCTACTTCCTCCACAAAAAGAAAATATTATCAGCGGGCAATGGCTGCCAGCCATTTCGATTGTAAGTTGGGGTGGCCTGGGGGCCAATTGCCACCCTGCCCCCTGGCCCAGCCCTCCCCTGGTGTACGGTGTCATTTGCTTTAACAAAATTTTTTTTCCATTTTCATTTTATTTATTTTCATAAAGAGGCCCCACCAAAATCCTCAGCACCAGGCCTCTCCTGCTCTTAATCCGGCCCTGCCAGCGGCTCTGACGGACCCGATCTCCACCTGGCAAGATGCGATTGCTGGCCACAGCTGAAAGTTGGGGAACCAGCGATGTAAACACGGCGGGTTCCCCGTTCTATTAGTGCAGGCATAGAAGATCTACTGATCCCTGTCACTGGGGTCAGTTAGATCTCTTATACCCATGGCAGCCCAGCCCCCTCACAGTTAGAACACACCTAGGGAACACAGTTAACCCCTAGATCTCCCCCTGCAGGTTAACCCCTTCTCTGCCAATGGCATTTATACAGTAATCAGTGAATATTTAAATTTCCGATCGCTCTATAAATGTCATTGATCCCAAAAAAGTGTCAAAAATGTCCGACATGTCCACCCCAATATCGCAGTCCCGATAGAAATCGCAGATCGCCGCCATTACCAGTAAAAAGAAAATAAAATTGAAAAAAAATGAATTCTCATGGTTTATAAATGCGGCAACTTTTGCACAAACCAATCAATAAACGCTGATTGCGTTTTTGTTTTTTTTACCAAAAATATGAGGGAGAATAAAATTTGTTTTTTGGATTTGTATTTTAGCAAAAAATAAGAAATATTGTTTTTTTTTGCAAAATTGTCGCTCTTTTTTTGTTTATAGCGGTGGTCAGAAATGACGCAGAGGTGATCAAATACCACCAAAAGAAGCTTTATTTGTGGGGGAAAAAGGACACAAATTTCGTTTGGGTACAACGTCACACGACCGCGCAATTGTCAGTTAAAGCGACGCAGTGCCGAATCGCAAAAAGTGCTCTGGTCCTACAGTGGGAAATCCTTCTGGGGCTGAAGTGGTTAAAAAATAAGCAATTTCTGCCTCTCAGATAGGTAGCCACTTAAAACAATGATCTTTTTGACTATCAGCAAGGGGATATTCTTCCCAATGATCACGAATGTAGGGAGCATTCTTCCCAGTGATGATCACGCCATGTACCATGATCTGTAGGTACAGTAATTGGCAGGAGTTCCCTGAGACCGGGAAGGTATTTCATGGGTTTCTCCATGAAGGTTGAAAAAGGCTGGGTTAGGATTTGTTCTAGCTTGAGGTATTGTCATATATTTTTTAACTCAGCACAAAGCTTGTAGACTTCCCTTCCGTAAGATTTCTAAATTTCATCTCTTTTTAACTAATGAAACCGCCAAGCTCCTCATTCTCTCCCTTGTTATCTCTCTCACCTTGACTACTGCAACTCCCTCCTCATAGGCCTCCCTCTCCACAGGCTATCCCCTCTTCATTCCATAATGAATGCTGCTGCCAGAATTATCCACCTTACCCACCACTCAGTGTCTGCCACCCCTGTCCGCCAATCCCTACACCGGCTCACGATTATCCAGCAAATTGAATTCAAAATACTAACAACAAAATACAAAGCCATTCACAACTCTGCCCGGAGCTACATCACCAATCTTGTCTCCAAATATCACCCAAACCATCCTCTCCGCGCCTCTCAAGACCTTCTGCTCTCTAGCTGCCATGTCTCCTCCTACCATGCCCATCTCCAGGACTTCTCCAGAGCCTCTCTCCTCCTCTGGAACTCTCTACCCCAATCTGCCCAGCTATCTCCTGCTCTGGCTGCCTTCAGGCAATCCCTGAAATCTCATCTCTTCAGGGAAGCCTATGGCCCCTTTCACACGGGCGGTTGTTCTGCCGTTGTTAAAAGCATATTAGTTATTTTGAAATCTCAAGACTCCAGGCACAGCAATCACTTGCAGTTGTACATTGCGATTAGCTGCGTTTACTTGCGTTTACATGCAGCTGCGTTTAGCTGCGGTGGAACATTCTTGCCATTTCTGATGTGCTTCCTGTTTTTCTTTCCTTGTTGCCGATTACCCGCAGTTATGTGCAGATAGCTGCGCTACATCATTCCTGGACGCAGGCAAATTTATTTTTTCTAATCGCACAAAACCTTATGTAAAGAAACCGCACACCTCCACACCTCCAACTAATCTTTTATCACTTCCATCAGCTCATTCCCCACAGTTTCACAACCTTTTGTGCCACTTGCACCCCCCCCCCCCCCACCATTAGATTGCTAGCTATTTTGAGCAGGGCCCTATTAACCCTCTTCTATTTTATTGTATTGTAACTGTACTGTCTTCCTTTTATATTGTAAGAATAAGAATTTTGGGTCTTAAGGTGCAGCATTCCTAGGCACTATACAAGCTGATGTAGCACTGCAGACATAGAATTCCCATTCTTGTAGACCAGTGGTCTCCAAAATATGGCACACGGGCCAGATATGGCCATTTGCTTGCCTTTATCCGGACCTTGGGGCACTATTGCTTCAACTGACACCAACCATGAGGCACCATTCCTTCTGCCGACTCAAACATTGGGGCATAATTCCTCCCACTTATATAAATTACAGAACACTATTACTTCCACTAACACCATTGATGGGGCACTATTCCTTCCACTGACACCAATGATGGGGCACTATTCCTCCCACTGACATCAATGATGGGGCACTATTCCTCCCACTGACATCAATGATGGGGCACTATTCCTCCCACTGACACCAACAATAGGGCACTATTACTCCCATTGACACCAATGATGAGACACTATTCCTCCCACTGGCACAAAAGGTGGGGCACTATTCCTCCCACTGACACCAATGATGAGACACTATTCCTCCCACTGGCACAAAAGGTGGGGCACAATTCCTTCCACTGACACCAATGATGGGACACTATTCTTTCCACTGACACCATCGATGGGTACACTATTCTTTCTGAAGACACCAACAATGGAGCACTATTTCTGCAGCATTTTCTGCTCCCACTGATCACAGTTTGGCCCCCTAAAGTCCGAAGACTAGTAAAGTGAGAACGTTTGGAGACCCCTGTCCTAAACTGCAAAGATGGCCAAATGCATCCAAGAACATAGCATGAGAACCAAAAAGCAGCATCAAAATAAATAGGCAAATAAACACAAGGCCACAACAAAGAAAGAAAAAAATATACCCGCAGTGGGTATAACTGTGTCTTTACATTCATTTGGGCTGTAAACAGTGGGGCCCGTCCATATGGGGTGCAGGGCCGCCGCCCCCCTAATCCATGTGCCCATCCCCTAATCTACATGCAGGGCCCCAGATGCATGGATTCCAATGGGGTTTTAGAAGCACAAGATTAGAGTCTGAGGCTCTAACTGGCTTTAAAAAAGGCTGGGCTCAGGGCACAGAGCACTGCGCTCGGAGACCACCCAGTTGTGTGACATTAGTGAATTAATATTCGCTATTGCCTTCATGATTCTCCTCCCGGCCAATCAGGAAGCGGGTCCTGAGACCCGATTGGCCAGCCAGGGGGTCTTAGGACTCCAAGCCAATCGGGTCTCAGGACGAACTTCCTGTTCAGCCCAGAGGAGAAGCCCCAGCTCTTCCTTTTGGCTGGAGCAAGGAGGAGCAGCCCTACCCCTTGTTCTTGATATCTCCTAAGGTAAGGCTGCCTTCTCGTCCATCCTCCACGGGGGGGGGGGGATGGGTAGCGGTTGTGGCGGCGCTGCGAGTGAGGGGGGGGTTTGTTTGCCCCCCCCCAAAATATTGAGCACTGCCTGTAAAATATACTGTATCTAAAGCCAAAGAAAAGGGTAAAAATTCCTGTTCAGTTCAAGAAACTTCTCTTCACTTCTTGTTCTATAGACAAAAAAAAGAGGGGGAAATCTGGCCAAAATATGTGATTTTCTATTTTACATGGTCATTAGATTGTCGCAAGAACAACTGTCTTTCGGAAGATTTCCCTTTATTTCTGCCCCGGGGACAACTTAACATTTGTGATTTTCCCTCATTTCAGTCAATAATGATTGTGGTCGCGATGAATCTCCATAGCATGTACGCAGTCCATAATACAAATTTGATAGGAGTTACTCCCCGCCAGGGCAGCTCATAAAGGGGTAGCATCTACCCTCCTGTATGGTTCAGCGGGGGGGGGGGGCCATAGCAGCAGGAGTGGGTACAATTACTGGAACCAATCCCTCTGCGACCCTCCCTGTGTTTACAATGCTTCAGTGTGTGAATGAACAGGGAGCCTCTGTACACAGCACTACCTGTTCATTCGCTGTGCAGCCGAGGCTGCAGAGAAAGGATTGAGGAATCCGTGTCATTCTCTTTCTTTGTCTCAAAAGTGAGACTTTAGGTGTCTTTTTAGACCAGTAATTCTCAAACTGTGTGCCACTTGAGATTTGCAGGTGTGCCGTGGGAATTTTGAAATATATTTAAAAATGGCAGCATTTTGAAACCTTGAACATATCAAAAAATGAAATGTTAAATTAATTTTGCAAAAGTTAAAAAAGTAACATATATAAAAACGCAATCTCTGTCTGTCATTCATTGGTTCCTTTTGTAACGCGCGACTTGTGCAACATCTCAGGAGGACTCGATCGCTCTAATTATATTATAATAATAGAGACCGTTCCATTCCAACTTTGATGCTTATAAATAAAGTTTGTTTAGCGATGGAGAAATACTTAATCATGCCTGGAACTCTGAAAGAGAAATTGTTAAATGAAAAGCAAGTAAGCAAGTGAAAGTACAAAGAAGATTACAATCGCTTCGATCTGATTTGCTCTCGAAAGCAGGCACATCCTTCACATTAAATTTAAAATTAAATATATATGTAAAAATAAATAAGTTCTTCACCAAAAAAATTGTTAAATCTTTTCAGGCGTGCCGTGAAAATTTTTAGATCTTTTTGGTGCGCCGCAACACAAAAAAGGTTTGAGAAACACTGTTTAAGACCGCTGTACGAGGCCCCATGATTTCCAATAGCAGCCCTGTTCCCCACTATACCCCTCCCCCCCCAAAAAAATAGGGTTATGGCTTTAACCGGTTCCGGATGACGTCGCGACTATTGTCGGTGGCAGTGTGTCTCTGTCCTGCGAATTGCCGACTATAAGCGGCGCTCGCGGGCACGGCACTAGGGGGCGAGCATGCGCCACCGGCGGCGCTCGCTCGTTCCCGCCGCACGCTCCTTGAGTGGGGCCGTGGGTCCGCCAGCGACCCGCAATGCTTTGTACGGAGCCAGAACAGGGAACCGCTGATGTAAACGCGGCGGTTCCCAGTTCTGACAGGCGGCATGGCAGAGATCTACTGATCCCTGTACTCGGGATCAGTTAGATCTCTGGTGCCCCTGCCAGTCCAGCCCCCATACAGTTAGAACACACCTAGGGAACACAGTTAACCCCTTCACTGCCCCTGCAAGTTAACCCCTTCCCTGCCAATGACATTTATACAGTAATCAATGGACATTTACATTTCTGATCGCTGTATAAATGTCATTGGCCCCAAAAAAGTGTCAAAAATGTCCGACATGTCCGCTGCAATATCGCAGTCCCAATAAAAATCGCAGATTGACGCCATTACTAGTAAAAAAAAAAAATGGTAAAAACCCCAGAAATTAATTCTCATGGTTTGTAAACGCGGCAACTTTTGCGCAAACCAATCACTAAAGGCCGATTGCGATCTTTTTTACCAAAAATATGAGGAAGAATATAAATCGGCCAAAACTGATGAATAAATTTGTTTTCTTATATTTTTTTTGGATATGTATTTTAAGCAAAAAGTAAGAAATGTTTTTTTTTTTTGCAAAATTGTCGCCTTTTTTTCGTTTATAGCGGTGATCAGAAATGACGGTGATCAAATACCACCAAAAGAAAGCTCGATTTGTAGGAAAAAAAGGACATAAATTTCATTTGGGTACAGCATTGCATGACCGCACAATTACCAGTTAAAACAGCGCAGTGGCAAATTGAAAAAAAGTGCTTTGGTCTTAACGTGGGAAATCCTTCCGGTCCTTAAGTGGTTAAAGACGTTTTAATGGCTCAAAGCCCTAACATTTAACATGATCTAAATAGTAGGGCTCTAACAATGGAACAATATGTGTCAATAAATATAAAATATATAAACATTCTATAATATGTATAAATAAAAGTTTTGGACCCCTGGAAGAGTCCTTCTTTGGTTGTGCTTGCATGATGTGGACACTTCCTATTGGATGTCCAGTGGGCCTCTCAGGATCCAGAAGAGGGTGATGTCATCATAGGAGACTGGTGATCTTAGGGAGGCATTGCAGCGCTGGATGAGCAGTCCCCCCACCTGAAACCAGAAGGGGTGAGTGTATCTGGCTTCACAGAGTAAGGATGAAAAAAGCATAGTATATGGGGTTAGAGGGGGTGGGAGGGATGAATGTGAGGTTTAAATTAGAACTATGGGTAAAATAAAAAATAATATCTATGTCAGTCTGTTAATAGCATCAACACAGCAATTTTTGTTTTTCTGAGTTCTATAACCGGGTCATCCTGCCAGTCTGTGGGCAGAGCACATAGTTAGCTAGTCAGGTTGAAAATACACAAGTCCGTTGAGATTAACCAGTCCTACTGTAGATGTACAGGGTAGTTTTGGATCACAATATACACTATATTACCAAAAGTATTGTGACGTCTGCCTTTACATGCACATGAACTTTAATAGCATCCCAGTCTTAGTCCTTAGGGTTCACTATTGAGTTGGCCCACCCTTTGCAGCTATAACAGCTTCAACTCTTCAGGGAAGGCTGTCCACAAGGTTTAGGAGTGTCTATGGGAATGTTTGACCATTCTTCCAATAACGCATTTGAGAAGTCAGACACTGATGTGGACGTGAACGCCTGGCTCGCAGTCTCTGCTCTAATTCATCCAAAAGGTGTTCTATTGGGTTGAATCCAGGACTCTGTGCAGGCCAGTCAAGTTCCTCCACCTTAAAATCGCTCATCCATGTCTTTATGGACCTTGCTTTATGCTCTGGTGCTCAGTCATGTTGGAACAGGAAGGGGCCATCCCCAAACTGTTCCCACAAAGTTGGGAGCATAAAATTGTCCAAAATGTCTTGGTCTGCTGACGCCTTAAGAGTTCCTTTCACTGGAACTAAGGGGCCAATCCCAACCCCTGAAAAACAACCCCACACCATAATCCCCCCTCCACCAAATGATTTGGACCAGTGCACAAAGCAAGGTCCATAAAGACATGGTTGAGCGAGTTTGGGGAGGAGGTACTTATATATAAAAACAATATATAAAGGCATGTGAAAAGAAATAAAAATTGATATTCTAAATACTTACATGGTATTTACAGATATTACCCCATACAGATACCAGAATATATTTTAATATATTTGGCATTTAACCTTTAACCTAATCCTGACCCTATCATTTAGTCCTTAACCTCCCCTTACCTTAATCTCATCCTAACCTTAACCTTTAACCTAAAACGTAGCCCTGACTTCACATGACAATACTCTACAAGTCCTAAACATAACCTTAAAGATGAACTCCAGGCTAAACAAATATAAGTCTAAATACAAGAATTATGTGTACTCTTCGTTGAACCTTGGTGTACCTTGAATATTTCTTCCATGTTTGTAAAGTAATCCAATGTAACATATTACCTCTGTGCAGGAGGCTCCTGTAATGAAGACCGCTCACTGCTGCTCTCTCTCCTTGAGCAGGGTGATGGTCTTGTCTCCGCCCCCTCCTGTAGTTTTCTGCAGGCATCCTGTAGTGGGTGAGGCCTACTGGGCCCCTCCCACAGCTGTGCTCTCTGCACCGACTATGTACAACAAAGTGATGACATGATTGCCACTTTTACAAGGTAATGTATGATCTTAAAAAGGCTTTGGGTGAACAAAAAGTAGCTTTATATCCTTTTATGGCTATCAAAATATGTATTTAAATGAATTTTATGGGCCTTCAGCTTTAACATGAACTTTTGCTTAGCTTAAATGACCAGTACTTATAATCATTGTCTGCATCTTCCTGTCTCAACCGCTGCCCTTATTGCTTGTCCTACTGTCACAAGGACAGAAAGTAAAATCTCCCCCAGGTCCATTAACCTCTTCCTTACTGGGCACTTAAACCCCCCTCCTGCACAGACCAATTTTCGGCTTTTAGCGCTGTCGCATTTTGAATGACAATTGCGCGGTCCTGCGGTGTTGTATCCAAACAAAATTGGCGTCCTTTTTTCCCCACAAATAGAGCTTTCTTTTGGTGGTATTTGATCACCTCTGCGATTTTTATTTTTTGCGCTATAAACAAACAAAGAGCGACGATTTTGAAAAAAGAACAATATTTTTTACTCTTTGCTCTAATAAATATCCAAAAATAAAATATAAAAAAAAAATTATTCATTGGGTTTGGCCGATTTATATTCTTCTACATATTTTTAGTAAAAAAAAATCACGATCGGCGTTTATTGATTGGTTTGCGCAAAAGTTATCGCATCTACAAACTATGGGAATTGATTTATGGCGTTTTTGTTATTTTTTTTTTTTATACTAGTAATGGCGGCGATCTGCGATTTTTATCGGGACTTTGATATTGGGGCAAAAATGTCGGACATTTTTGACACTTTTTTGGGACCAATGACATTTATACAGCGATCAGAAATTGAAATGTCCACTGATTACTGTATAAATGTCATTGGCAGTGAAGGGGTTAACATGCAGGGGGCAGTGAAGGGGTTAACAATGTTCCCTGGGTGTGTTTTTAACTGTGGGGGGGATGGGTTGGCAGGGACATAACAGATCTAACTGATCCCAGTGACAGGGATCAGTAGATCTGCTATGTCCCCCTCTCACAGAACGGAGAACCTCCGTGTTTACATTGGCGGTTCCCGGTTCTGCAGCTCTGCAGGCGATCGCGGGTCAGGAGCGGACATTGAGTGCGCGCCGGGAGGGTGCAAAGGGGCGGACGTCAATAGACATCCACCCGGAGATTGATATCCGCGCTGTAGCCGTCTTTCGTCTATAGCGCGGATCTCAAGAGGTTAACTTCTGGATTTTTAAGAATCTCTCCTGCCTTTCCAATAGTGGCCTGCCCTGTAGCTGCACCAAGTAATTCACCAACCAACAGATAGACTTCAGTATTTTTAATCTTTTTCTTGCAATTTATTGGCTTGATGGCCTTATGAAGAGGGTTATGGGTACAGGATACCTAAACACAGCAGCAAAAATTTGCTCCACACAGATGTCTTCTCAAAGACCTCTTTAGGCCCAGATGAGCTACTGTCTTTTAATAACTTTTGACCTCTGCCACAGGCAGCTGTTTGGGCCTCTGCCACAGGCCAATGTAGATTCTGTTGGGCAAGATGGCCTGCTACTTACGTCTTCGGCCACAGACCAGGTTTGGACTTCTTAGGCCACTGATACAGGTGGGCAGCTAGGAAAACTAGACACCCCTTTTTGGCTCTGGCTTCCTGGAAGTCAAAGACTGAACCTCTGCATAGGAAGCAATGACCCTTATAGAGCTATAGTATCTCACAAAAGTGAGTACACCCCTCACATTTTTGTAAATATTTTATTCTATCTTTTCATGTGACAACACTGAGGAAATGACACTTTGCTACAATGTAAAGTAGTGAGTGTACAGCTTGTATAACAGTGTAAATTTACTGTCCCCTCAAAATAACTCAACACACAGCCATTAATGTCTAAATTGCTTGCAACAAAAGTGAGTACACCCCTAATTGAAAATGTCCAAATTGGGCCCAAAGTGTCAATATTTTGTGTTGGCCACTATTATTTTCCAGCACTGCCTTAACCCTCTTGGGCATGGAGTTCACCAGAGCTTCACATGTTGCCACTTAAGTCATCTTCCACTCCTCCATGACGACATCACGGAGCTGGTGGATGTTAGAGACCTTGCACTCCTCCAACTTCCATTTGAGGATGCCCTACAAATGCTCAACAGGGTTTAGGTCTGGAAACATGCTTGGCCAGTCCATCACCTTTACCCTCAGCTTCTTTAGCAAGGCAGTGGTCATCTTGGAGGTGTGTGGGGTCTTTATCATGTTGGAATACTGCCCTGTGACCCAGTCTCCGAAGGGAGGGGTTCATGCTCTGCTGCAGTATGTCACAAGTACATGTTGGCATTCATGGTTCCGTCAATGAACTGTAGCTCCCCAGTGCCAGCAGCACTCATGCAGCCCCAGACCATGACACTCCCACCACCATGCATGACTGTAGGCAAGACACACTTGTCTTTGTACTCCTCACCTGATTGCCGCCACACACGCTTGACACCATTTGACCCAAATAAGCTTATCTTGGTCTCATCAGACCACAGCACATGGTTCCAATAATCCATGTCCTTAGTCTGCTTGTTTTCAGAAAACTGTTTGCGGGCTTTCTTGTGCATCATCTTTAGAAGAGGCTTCCTTCTGGGAGAACAGCTATGCAGACAAATTTGATGCAGTGTGCGACGTATGGTCTGAGCACCGACAGGCTGACCCCCACCCCTTCAACCTCGGCAGAAAGGCTGGCAGCACTCATACATCTATTTCCCAAAGACAACCCCTGGATATGACGCTGAGCACGTACACTCAACTTCTTTGGTCGACCATGGCAAGGCCTGTTTTGAGTGGAACCTGTCCTGTTAAACTGCTGTATAGTCTTGGCCACCATGCTACAGCTCAGTTTCAGGGTCTTTTTTTCAGATCCTCAGAGAGTTCTTTGCCATGAGGTGCCATGTTGAACTTCCAGTGATTAGTATGAGAGAGTGAGAGCAATAACACCAAATTTAACACACATGCTCCCCATTCACACCTGAGACCTTGTAACACTAATGAGTCACATGACACCAGGGAAGGAAAATGGTTAATTGGGCCAAATTTGAACATTTTCTCTTATGGATGTACTCACTTTTGTTGCCAGTGGTTTAGACATTAATGGCTGTGTGTTGAGTTATTTTGAGGGGACAGCAAATTTACACTGTTATACAAGCTGTACACTCACTACTTTACATTGTAGCAAAATGCCATTTCTTCAGTGTTGTCACATAAAAATATATAATAAAATATTTACAAAAATGTGAGGGGTGTACTCACTTTTGTGAGATACTGTACATCTTCTCCATGCAGAACCTGGAAGGCAAGGAACCTTCTACAGCTACATGAAGGACCTTTCTATAAGTCTCTACAAATATTTGCTTATCCAGCCCACGTCCCTGGACAAACCCCTTAGTGGCTTGGGTAGGGCAGAATAAATAGTCATAGATCCATACATCTACTGGACAACACTCAACAGTAGTAGGCAGAAGCAAACAATGTCCTTGGGCTTTGGAGAAACCTAACAAACCCTGATAATAAAAAACACTAAATTTGGGACACTTCAGCATAAAGCGACACATATTCTTGCCTGAATTTTAGTGACATCTGGGAGCTCCCTTCCTGGCACTGACATCCTGGCATATGTTAATATATTCTCAAATTATCAAGCTTTTTAAATCTACAACTTTCACTAAGAAATACCTGGTGATCCTGCTACGGAGGCCCTCATTCAGGTACTTTCTGTTATAGGGTGACAACGCTTTGTCCCCATCTCTCAGTTGCGCTCCAGCATTGACACACTATCACATGTCTCCCTGGTGGCTGTGCTGACACCCATTGTATAGACAGAGGCCACGGTTGTCACCATTACTAAGCAGGTCCAGACCCTGGGGCAATGATGTAGAGCTGACTCTACAGTAAGTGCATGTGGACAGTAAGTAGCTAAAAGAGGCTCAATAGATCAGCAGCATGGAGATGAAAAAAAAGTAGAACATAGTATTTTTGGAACAAAATAGCAGGCAATGTTTTATGATACACAGAGCTAAATAAATGTCCTCTAATTAGGGCTTGAATCTACCCTATATTATATAATAATAATCCATAATGTGTACTCGCTAATAATAGATTGCTGTTTCCCTTAAATAACCAAAAACCCCGTCTGCTGTAGTTGGTTTATTTCTAAATATAAGGTAAATTACATGTTTACCCGTGGCACCATGAGTCCAGTATTTGTGCTGCATGCCGGTGCCAATATTAGGCGTGTCATTCAGCAAATATTTAGACTGGTTTAATAGTGATTTCACTGTTCATGGCATATAATTATTAAATATAAACTCCAGCCTTCTCCTCAGCCTAGTACAGTTATACAGACTCCTCTCCTGTACTGAAATTGCCTACTCTGTTTTAACTGCACACTGTAAGCTTCTCACAAGGTGCATTAGAACATGCAGGAAGTCAGATAGAGCCTACCTCATTTCCTGGCATCATGCAGCTTGTTCCTGCCCAGCCTGACTGTCACTGTCCCACCCCTTTTATTCATTAGACTTCAAGTAACATTAAGGCTGGGTTCACATTAGAACCACATGCGGCTCACAGCAGGGGCCCTGTGCGTCCTGGTTCATCATTTCAGTTCAGTTTCGCATTTTTGGCTGAATTCGGACCTGAAACGGACCAAAAGACGCACAGCGTTCTTGTGCAAATCGCATCGGACCTGCTGCAGAGATATGTGAACCGACTCCATAGAGAGCTGGTCAAAATCTCCTGCTATTGCAAACTGGAATGGTGTGAACCCCTGCTGTGAGCCGCATGCGGTTCATATGTGAACCCAGCCTAAAAGTTTGGATTTGTAAATTAAAAATGACATGTTACACTTACCTACTCTGTATAATGGTTTTCCACAGAGCACCCCCCCGATCCTCCTCTTCTCAGGTTGATGATACCTCCAAACAGTACACCCTACGTACGTTTCGTCGTTAGACGTGAAGTCTTCTAAAGACAAAACGTACGTAGGGTGTGCTGTTTGGAGGTATCATCATCACGCTATATCGATTGCCTGCTTGCTGGATTAAGAGATCCCGAACATGCCTGTATAAATTTCCATGCGTATATGCCTGTGTCAGTAGACACAGTCACATGTGAGTGTACTGAGATTTGAAATAAAATAAGGATTTTATAAAGGAGTTTATGCTATGCTGCGCTTCCTTTGCATATATTTGCACCTTCTTGGAGTCGTTAGCTGGTAACAGCGGAGGATTTTTCAGGTTGATCCATCACAGACCCACAGAGTATTGCGCCTTGCAAATCCCGTTAACCTGCCGATTATCACAACCTTATTGAGAGCGGAGGAGTGTGGATATTCACCCTGGGAGCTACAGATGATCGCACCCTGCAGAGGGAAATGTTTGTTTGCTGATTGATCTGATACAAGCCACTAGACATCGGTGAGTGATCTCATATATAAGTGATGAAGGATTAGTCACTAATATACAATGTCAAACACAAGAAGAAGATAAATTATTTTTTGTCACATTTGGATATATATGAATTGGAGGATTACGCTGTGAATGTTATTTTTGGGACTTGATTACACATTTGATTTAAATTTTTCAGCACAGTGATTTTTTTTGTTTTTTGTTTTTGTGTTTTTTTTTCTTTTTTTCCTTTTTTTTTCTCTTTTCCTTTTATGAAGCTTTTTGGTCTTCCTTTTGATCATAAGTTGTTTCATGTTAATTTTTACACTTATATTTGCACACGATTATCACTGGGTATTTATGTTTTGGTCACATATATTGTTATATATGATTGTTAGGTATTAATAATTAGAGAGTACTATTTGTCTATTATACACTGTCACATTTTTTTTAGCTCTGTCCCTTTTCATTTTTTTCAGCTTTTATTGAGGTCCCTAAATTTGATAGCAGCTGGGTGAGATTAATCAATATTGCGACACGGTCTCCTTCACTTTCATTTCCGCCCACGCAACTACCGCTCACTGGATATTTTCTCTTTTTCCCACCATTCTCTGTAAATCCGAGAGATGGTTGTGTGTGAAAATCCCAGTAGATCAGCAGTTTATGAAATACTCAGACCAGGCCGTGTGGCACCAACAACCGTACCACATTCAAGGTCACTTAAATCCTCTTTCTTCCCAATCCTGATGCTCGGTTTGAACTTCAGCAAGTTGTCTTCAACATGTCTAGATGCCTAAATGCATTGAGTTGCTGCCATGTGATTGGCTGATTAGCAATTTGTGTTACCAAGCAATTAAACAGGTGTACCTAATAAAGTGGCCAGTGACTGTATATGAGCTCCACTGGCATCAGGATTGGATATTCAATGACAGAACCAATGGTGGGTATAGGGGTTTTGAGAGCAGATCATTTGCAAGGGGCATAGACCATAAAATTAGTTTTTTTTAAGACAACCACATTGGAAGGTCTATGGGATGGGGAGCACCTCCCTGAGTTTAAAGCGTGTCCTGTTTGACTTCTAAGTAGAATATGCTTTTCTTTTAATGATATATAGAGGCTTGAATCCT
This sequence comes from Glandirana rugosa, assembly GCA_018402905.1. Lineage (NCBI taxonomy): Eukaryota > Metazoa > Chordata > Amphibia > Anura > Ranidae > Glandirana > Glandirana rugosa. Next base: position 350,431 of record BLSH010277180.1, read on the forward strand.
GAGTATTGTTATATACAACAGTGTTAATTAGCTGGATCCGAACAGTGTATCCTTATATGAGATGAGGCCAAGCTAAGGTTTGACTCCATATGGCCCATTTGACATTGAAGCTAAGGCAAGTTAGAGTTGTACTTAATGTCATCATCAGTATGAAGTATAATTGCCCAAGGTTGGGCTGTCAGCTTGGTGGTGATATGGGGACATAGCTGTCAGTACCGTGGTAAGTGTTGCCATGTGTCAGGTCATTGGCCAGGTTTTATTTTGGGAGGAATGGAGTATGGGATTTGCTGTTCAAGAGCGATATGATGGAATAATGTCACCACATGTTTTTTTAGTGACTGCTGTGTTCACCCAGTGTGATCCCTTTACTACATTACCATCTGGGCAAATGGCAGACAGATTAAAAATCACCATGCTTTGTGCATACATTTGGTATGGGGCTATTGAGTGTAGCGGTTCTGGAGGTATGTCTACCTGTAATGGGGCAATTTCATGCCTTGGATACAGCATGGAGGTCATTTAGGGCTCACCTAGAGGTGGGTTGTTGGCAAATGCTGCCTTTTGAAGAAATTATAGATCCACAGAAGGTGGAAGATGGTGAGCATATGCTGTCATGGGCCTGTGGTGTATTTGATCTCATAGACCAGTGGAAAGTATGCTGTCATGGATCGGTGGTGAGTATGCTGTCATGGACCAGTGATAAATATGCAGTCATGGACCAGTGATAAATATGCTGTCATGGACCAGTGATAAGTATGCTGTCATGGACCAGTGATAAATATGCTGTCATGGACCAGTGATAAATATGCTGTCATGGACCAGTGATAAATATGCAGTCATGGACTGGTGTATACACTGTCATAGACAAGCGGTAAGTATGCTAATGGGCCAGTGGTAAGTATGTTGTCATGGACTGGTGGTGCATATCCTGTCATGGACCAGTGATGTATTCTCTGCCATGGACCAAGTGGTAAGTATTCTGTCATGGACCAGTGGTAAGTATGCTGTCATGGACCAGTGGTAAGTATGCTGTCATGGACCAGTGGTAAGTATGCTGTCATGGACCAGTGGTAAGTATTCTGTCATGGACCAGTGGTAAGTATGCTGTCATGGACCAGTGGTGTATATGCTGTCATGGACCAGTGGTGTATTCTCTGCCATGGACCAATGGTAAGCATGCTGTCATGGACCGGTGGTCTACACTCTGTCATGGACCAGCGGTAAGTATACTGTCATGGACCAGTAGTGCATACGCTGTCATGGTCCAGTGGTAAGTATGCTGCCTTGAACTGGTGGCGTTTTCACTGTCATGGGCCAGTGATATATACAGTATGTTGTCCTGGACCAGTGGTAAGTATACTCTCTCCTGGACCAGGGGTAAGTATACTCTGTCCTGGACCAGTGGTAAGTATACTCTCATGGACCGGTGGTAAGTATACTCTGTTCTGGATCAGTGGTAAGTATACTATGTCATGGACCAGTGGTAAGTATACTATGTCATGGACCAGTGGTTAGTATACTGTCATGGACCAGTGGTAAGTATACTGTCATGGACCGGTGGTAAGTATACTGTCATGGACCAGTGGTAAGTATACTGTCATGGACCAGTGGTAAGTATACTGTCATGGACCGGTGGTGTATCTCTGTCATAATAAGGTGTTCCAGACAATATAAACCGGTGATCAAAGTCCTCCTCCACTACAAGCACAGCAGTGGAATGATTACATTTAAGTATAAGGGATACATTTCTAATTCAGTGTTTATCCATAACTGTCAGTTTGCTTGGTGCTTGGCTCACTGTCTGCAGGCTTGTTGGTAGCCTATGTATAATTGACCTAAATGAAGATGTTCTCTGATTTCTAAAAGTAAAGGAGGGGTGTCCTTCCTCTGAACTAATATGGTCTATTTTAACCCTTTGGCTTATTAAACTCACCACACTCCACTCATTGCTAAGTTATCAGATTTGGGTAGATTGACCTTTAAACAGAAACTCTAAACACTCCATACACATTCTAAGGAATTATACAAGTATTGAGTTTCTTCCCTGCTTCTGTTCTGTAGATAATAAAGCCATTCTGATGCACATGCTGAAATTGTTGGTTAATTGGAAGGGTCCTCCTTTTATAATAACATGATCTGTCCCACTGTTGTAAGAAGAGCCAATGTACCCCGGCACAAATTAGATGTGCAGTCTTTCCCTAAGAAGAAACTCCAGCTGGAGTATCTAAACCCCAAAACAAAAATATATAACTAAAATAAGCTGTATTATGTTGCAGCTTAGCAGTCCTTACATTTGGTGGCTGCATTCGTTTTCCCTTTTCAGGTTCTTTTGCTTTATTTTTAATCTTCCCGGTAATACACTTCCTGTGCTAGGGTGACAACACTCACTCACCATACAGGACTACAGGAAACAAGATAGACTACAGGACTCCACCCCTCTCCTCTACACCATAACTTGGGGGGGGGGGGGGGGGG
>BLSH010277180.1:367121-379632 GCA_018402905.1 Glandirana rugosa
GACACCAATGATGGGGCACTATCCCCCCCCCAATATAAAAAAAGGAAACAATATTTACTTCCGGTGACACCAGGACATATTCTACTCCCACTGGCCACAGTCTGGCCCCCCTAAGTCTAAAGGGCAGAAAGTTGGTCCTTTGTTTAGAAAGTTTGAAGACCCCTGCTCTAGACTGAGATCCACCCATCAAGGCATCTTGATATTTGCATAACTCCTCCTAACAACCAACCCAGTGGTTTCATCTGGTACTGAGGGCTCTTGGGCAGAGTACTGGGGCTGTGATGTTTTCAGGAAGCTATGTACAGCACCCTGCCAGCCCCTCCCACCAGTCATGATCTGCCTGCATTACATAGAGAAGCACAGAGTGACATTAAAATTAGAAATGTTATGAAAAAGAACGGGTTGTATTTGGGTAAGGGGGGATCAGGGAATGCAAAATATAAGCAGATTTAACTTCAGATGTAGTCATTTTATTATTAATAATAATGATGATGATGATGATGATGATGATGATAATGATGATGATTATGATAATAATAATGATGATGATGATAATAATAATGATGATAATAATAATGATGATGGTAATAATAATGATGATAATAATAATATTGATGATAATAATAGTGATGATGATGATAATAATAATAATGATAATAATAATGATGATAATGATGATAATAATAACGATGATGATAATGATAATATTGTATTATTAAACATCAGACTAAGTTTTAGCCTATAGACCTCCCCACCTTCCTTTTCTATGGGTTGCATATTTCAGCATTCAGAATGTAGGGAAGGAGACAGATGGAGAAATCCCTCTCAGCTGAGTCTGGTGTAACGATTGTATTGCTCGTCCCTTTGGGACGAATGTTCTATCACTGTCTGGAAACTCCTTCGCTGAGCTCCACTGAGAAGATTGCAATTCCCAAGGCTTGTGGATTTCTAATCTCTCGACATATTACAATATGACACAATGAGAGAACTCTGCAGATGCCTTCTACTCATTGAGTCAAATTCCGGTAGCGGTAATGTGAGCAGAGCCTTCTGTCCTCTTTTATTTATCACAAAGCTTCGTTAATTTTGAAATGCTAAATGACAAGAAGGAAAAAATCACTTATGTCATTATCAGAATCCCAGGAATTCACCCGAAAATAATACTCTCTAAAGCAAGGTGTGACATCACTTCCTTGCCTGTCCACCTCATCCAATCAGAAAATACTTTGCATTCATTGAGAGAACGTAAAGCCTTCTCTGAATGGCGTCCAACCTCCTGTGTTCACCAAATACCACCCAACCTCTTCCCGGCCGATCAGGAAGCGGTCCTGAAACCCCATTGGAAGGAAGCCCGAAGACCCGGTTGGCCGGGAGGAGAAGCAATGGCCGGGACATGGAGGAGACGGAGGAGGGAAGCTGCCGCCGCAGCCGTGACCTGCACAGGGTAAGTGCGGGGCAGACGGGGTCCTGGCAGGTGAGAGGGCGAACCGGCGACCGGGGGGTGGTCGGTGTTTTCAATGGTGTGCGGTGGCGGACTAGAGCGACGGGGTGGGTTTATGGTCAGGTCTGTCTGCCGACCCAGCCCCCCCGGCCGACGGAGCACCAGCCACCACTGCTTCCGGGTTCGTGGACTCCGGCTGTGCGAGTGGCTGCGATGACGTCACTCCCTTGATACCATGCCAGACCTTCAGAGCGCATGCGCAGGTGACGTCATCAGCTGCATTCAGTGTGAATATATCCTAAACCGTGCACGCTTAGAAAATACTAATTTTACCTACTAAGCCTTATTATAGGCTTACCTGTAGGTAAAAATCATAAAGCGGGCTTTACTACCGCTTTAACCACTTGCTTACTGGGCACTTAAACCCCCCTCCTGCCCAGACCAATTTTCGGCTTTCAGCGTTGTCGCATTTTGAATTAAAATTGCGCGGTCGTGCGATGTTGTCCCCAAACAACATTTTTTTTAGCATTTTTTTCCCACAAATAGAGCTTTCTTTTGGTGGTATTTGATCACCTCTGCGGTTTTTATTTTTTGCGCTATAAACAAAAAAAATGACATACAAGTAAATGTGAGGGATGACATTGCTAGTGGATCTAGGGAGGAAGTTGAAGCCTTATGGGTAGAGCTACAAAGGGAAGATACCGGGGGGCAAAGTAATACTGGGAATATGCTATAGGCCCCCTAACCAGAGGGAGGAGAGGGAGGCAGACCTCCTATCACAATTTGGAATGGCGGCAAGGATGGAAAGTGTCATTATAATGGGGGATTTTAATTATCCAGATGTTGTCTGGGAGGAAGGTACTGCACATTCAGCTAAGGCTCGCCACAGGTCAATTAGTTTCAATATAAATTACACAGGAAACATAAGGGGAATACAAAGACACTGAATGTTAAGACAGCCATCTTCCATAAACTACTCTCCTTCCTGGAAGATGTTAGTTGGGATAAAATTCTAGGAACAATGAACGCAGAGGAAAAATGGGAGTGCTTCAAGAATACACTCAACAAAGGTATTAGCCAGTGTATCCCAATGGAAAATAAATTTAAAATAGCTAATAAAAGACCAGGGTGGCTTAACTCCGATGTAAAAGCACACATAAAAGCAAAAGAGAAGGCCTTCAAAAAATACAAGGCTGAGGGGTCTCTGTCAGCTTTCCATCTTTATAAGATACGCAATAAGAAATTTAAGGGTGCAATCAGGGCGGCTAAGGTAGAACATGAAAGACACATGAGGAGAGTAAAAAGAACCCCATGAAATTCTTTAACCACTTCCCGAATGCCGTATGCAAAATGACGGCCGGGAAGTGGCTTAGTTATCCTGACTGGACGTCCTATGACGTCCTCAGGATAACAAGCCGCCGCGCGCCCGCATCGCGGTGATCTGTGGTGTGGGAGGTCAGTCTGACCCCCGTAATACCGATCTCGGTAAAGCGCTTCGATCCGAAGCACTTTACCATGTGACCAGCCGTGACCAATCACGGCTGGTCACAGTGTAACACAGGAAAGCCGTTTATCGGCTTTCCTGTACTCAGGTCTGCAGACCTGAGGAGTGAAGAGCCGATCGGCTGCATCCCTGACATGGAGGGTTTGTGCTGATGATTTATCAGCACAGCCCTCCCTCGGATCGCCACCCTAGACCACCAGGGAGCCTGCCCAGGGACCACCAGGGATGTGCCCACCCAGGACCACCAGGGAGCTGACCAGGGACCACCAGGGAGCCGATCTGGACCACCAGGGAGACCCCCCTAGACCACCAGGTAAGTGACATAGTGCCCAGTGTGGATGGCACTCAGTGCCACCTTCAGATGCCACCCTAGACCACCAGGGAATGAGCCCCTATCAGTGTATATGCCCACCAGTGCCCCTATCAGTGCCCACCAGTGCCCCTATCAATGCATACCAGTGCCACATATCAGTGCCCGCCATTGCCACCTACCAGTGCCCAACTATCAGTGCCACCTATCAGTGCCCAGTGCGGCCTATGAGTGCCAATCAGTGCTGTCTATGAGTGCCCATCAGTGCCGCTTAGCACTTCCGTCAGTGCTGCATATCAGTGCCCATCAGTGCTGTATATCAGTGCCACCTATCAGTACCCATCAGTGCTGCTTATCAGTGCCGCCTAACAGTGCTCATCATCGCTGCATATAAGTGCCTCATCATCAGTGCCACCTCATCAGTGCCACCTCATCAGTGCCAATCAGTACTGCCACATCAGTGCCCGTCAGTGTAGCCTCATCAGTGCCCACCAGTGATGGAGAAAATTTACTTATTTACAAAGTTTTGTGATAAAAATAGAGAATAACACTAATAAGTCACCGGTACCAGATGGCTTACACCCGAGGGCTGTAATGCATAACAACAAATAACACTGTGCTCACATGTCACTCTAACCAAAACATGTTGAAATAGCTCTCATACCACTCTGGCATGTAGAGGGTAGACATGGGCAGAGGGAAAGAAAGTCCCAAGGAAGTCCATGGGCAAAGTCCGGAGGAGGTGTGCAATTCAAGGCAGCCGGCTAAACGGAGCAGGAAGACTCTGTAGACCAAGACATAAACAAGAGAGCAGCGCCTCTAAGTGCAATACCTTCTTTAATGATAAAGGGTATAAGTAAATTTACACTCACATAAAAAATTGGATAAAAGATCGGATAAAAACAGAAAGGATCATCCGTGGATCACCAGGTGGTGTGCAGGCAGGCGTGGAGAGGAAGCCGATGCCCGTCACGCTGTTGGCTTCCAGCGCAAGCCGGGACACAAAGCCGATCACAGACCGTCCACACGCTCAGCACTACGTCACTTCCGGGTCACCAAACAGGAAATGCGTGCGCTCGGATCATTCATGAATTCCACGCTTGCCTGCACACCACCTGGTGATCCACGGATGATCCTTTCTGTTTTTATCCGATCTTTTATCCATTTTTTTATGTGAGTGTAAATTTACTTATACCCTTTATCATTAAAGAAGGTTTTGCACTTAGAGGCTCTGCTCTCTTGTTTATGTCTTACACCCGAGGGTTCTTAGGGAACTCAGTCAAGTAATTGCCAGACCATTGTTCCTAATCTTTAAGAGCAGTTTACTGACTGGTATGATACCAGCTGATTGGAGGAAAGCCAATGTAGCACCAATCTATAAAAAAGGACTAAGATATATCCCTGGCAACTACAGACCAGTTAGCCTAACATCAATAAAATGCAAGCTCTTGCAGGGAATAATAACGGATTATATAAAAGATTATTGTAATGAAAATGGTATCATTAGCAGTAATCAACATGGTTTCATGAAGAATCGTTCTTGCCAAACCAATCTATTAACCTTCTATGAGGAGGTGAGCTGCCACCTAGATAAAGGAAGGCCGGTAGATGTGGTGTATCTGGATTTTGCAAAGGCGTTTGATACAGTTCCCCATAAATGTTTACTGTACAAACTAAGGTCCCTTAACATGGAGCAAAGGGTGAGCACCTGGATTGAAAACTGGCTACAGGGGCGAGCCCAGAGGGTGGTGATAAACTTGGAGTACTCAGAATGGTCTGGGGTAGAAAGTGGGGCTCCCCAAGGTTCTGTCCTGGGACCAATCCTATTCAATTTATTCATAAACTATCTGGAGGACGGGATAAACAGCTCAATCTCAATATTTGCGGATGATACCAAGCTAAGCAGGGCAATCATTTCTCCACAGGATGTGGAAACCTTGCAAGAAAATCTGAATAAATTGATGGGGTGGGCAGACAAGTAGCAAATGAGATTTAACGTAGAAAAATGCAAAATAATGCATTTGGGTACCAGGAACATGAATGCAAACTACTCACTAGGGGGAGAGCCCCTGGGTGAATCTAGGACGGAAAAGGAACTAGGGGTCCTAGTGGAGAACAGGCTCAGCAGTGGCATAAAATGCCAAGCTGCTACAAGCAAAGCTAACAAAATATTGGCATGCATCAAAAAGGGGATAAACTCCAGGAACAAATCAATAATTCTCCCCCTCTATAACCCTCTGGTGAGGCCACACCTGGATTATGCCGTCCAGTTCTGGGCCCCAGTCCTCAGGAAGGATGTCTTGGTATTGGAAAGGGTACAGAGAAGGGCAACAAAGCTCATTAAGGGATTGGAGGACCTTAGTTATGAGGAAAGATTACAAGCACTGAACTTATTTTCTCTGGAGAAAAGACGCTTCAGAGGGGATATGATTTCAATGTACAAATACTGTACTGGTGATCCCACAATAGGGACAAAACTATTTAGCACAAGGGAGTACACAAAGACATGCGGCCATTCACTAAAACTAGAAGAAAGGTGGTTTAACCTTAAACTGCGTAGAGGGTTCTTTACGGAAAGAGCAGTGAGGATGTGGAATTCTCTTCCACAAGCAGTGGTTTCGGCTGGGAGTATGGATAATTTCAAAAAACTATTAGATGGGCACCTAAGGGACCACAACATTGAGGTATATACAACGTAATACTGACATAAAAGCACACACATAGGTTGGACTTGATGGACTTGTGTCTTTTTTCAACCTCTGTAACTATGACAATTTTGAAAAAAGAACAATATTTTTTGCTTTAATAAATATCCATTAAAAAAAATTATTCATCAGTTTTGGCCAATATATATTCTTCTACATATTTTTGGTAAAAAAAAAATCGCAGTCGGTGTATTGGTTTGCGCAAAAGTTATCACATCTACAAATTATGGGAATTGATTTATGGCGTTTTTATTTTTTTTTATTTTATTTTTTACTAGTAATGGCGGTGATCTGCAATTTTCATCGGGACTGCGACATTGCAGCAAACATGTCTGACATTTTTGACACTTTTTTGGGACCGGTGACATTTATACAGCAATCAGAAATTTAAATAGACACTGATTACTGTGTGAATGTCACTGGCAGGGAAGGGGTTAACACTAAGGGGGCGATCAAGGGGTTAAGTGTGTTCCCTGTATGTGTTCTAACTGTGTGGGGGCTGGGCTGCTAGAGACATAACAGATCTCACTGATCCAGATGACAGGGATCAGAAGATCTGTCATGTCCCCCCCTCACAGAACGGAGAACCGCCGTGTTTACAGTGGCGGTTCCCCGTTCTGCCGCTCTACTAGGCGATCGCAGGTCACGAGCGGACATCAAGCAGCCCGACCCACGGGCATGCCCACACAGCGTGCAGCAGGCGCGAGAGTGTGCCGCCGCCGGCTGTCAGTGCGCGTGGGGAGTGTGCAAAGGGACGAATATCCATGGACATCCCCCCGGCAATTCAGGTCTGCGCTGTAGCCGTCTTTCAGCTATAGCACGGATCTCTAGTGGTTAATATTTGGTGCGCTAGTCACATCCATGTGTGGACACCAATGAATAAATGGCGGCAATGTAATGCAAATTTTTTTTTGAGAACTTGTGAATCGTCCTCAATTTTCCACCCACCTATATCACTGGAAATACGTAACGTAATGACTAATTATTGCCTGTGACCATGATGTCAGCTACACATTCTTAATATCCTGATGAATATTTCTTATTATAATAGATCCCTTAATGACTTTAATGACTGTAAATTAACTTTCATAAGCAGCATGCCTTTCTGTATAGCAAAAAGGTGTTCATTAAAATCTTTCTGTAGTATTTACTTTCTTTAGTATCACTTACAAAAAGATATTGATAAAATAGAACGAGTTCAGAGACGGGTAACAAAAATGGTGAAAGGTCTGGGGGATAAAACATATCAAGAGCGACTTCAGGAACTTAATATGTACAGTCTGGAGGAAAGAAGGGAGAGGGGAGACATGATTGAAACCTTTAAATACCTCAAGGGGGTGAATAAGGTTCAGGAGGGCAGTCTTTTCAATATGAAATCAAAATCAAGAACACGGGGACATGACCTCAAACTAACTGGGGGGAAGTTCAAAACTAATCTTAGAAAGTATTATTTTACTGAAAGGGTGGTTGATGATTGGAATAAACTACCAACAGAGGTTGTGAGACAGTCAACAGTAAATGGCTTCAAACATGCTTGGGATAAACATAAATCCATAGTCCGACAGCAAGGTTAATGTAAAAAAAAAAAAAAAAAATATATAAAAAAAAAAAAAAATTAATAAAAAGGGGCAGACTCGATGGACTACTCAGTCTTTTTCTGCCGTCACTTTTCTATGTTTCTATGTTTCTATGTTTCTATGTTATTTCATTAAAAAACAGAGATCTATCAGTGGTAAATACACTATATTGTCAAAAGTATTGAGACACCTTCCTTTACACGCACAGGAACTTTAATGGCAGCCCAGTCTTAGTCCATAGGGTTCAATATTGAGTTGACCCACCCTTTGCAGCTATAACAGCTTCATCTCTTCTGGGAAGACTGTCCACAAGGTTTAGGAGTGTCTATGGGAATGTTTGACTATTCTTCCAGAAGTGCATTTGTGAGGGCAGGTACTGATATGGACAAGAAGGTCTGGCTCACAGTCTCCGCTCTAATTCATCCCCCAAAGGTGTTCTATCGGGTTGAGGTCAGGACTCTGTGCAGGGCAGTCAAGTTCCTCCCCCCAAACTCGCTCATCCATATCTTTATGGACCTTGCTTTGTGCACTGGTCCAAACTCTTTGGCGGAGGGGGGATTATGGTGTGGGGTTGTTTTGCAGGGGTTGGGCTTGACCCCTTAGTTCCAGTAAAGGGAACTCTTAAGACGTCAGCATACCAAGATATTTTGGACAATTTCATGCTCCCAACTTCGTGGGAACAGTTTGGGGATGGCCCCTTCCTGTTCCAACATGACTGCACACCACTGCACAAAGCAAGGTCCATAAAGACATGGGTGAGCGAGTTTGGGGTGGAGGAACTTGACTGGGCTGCACAGAGTCCTGACCTCAACCCGGTAGAACACCTTTGGGATGAATTTGAGCGGAGACTGTGAGCCAGGCCTTCTCATCCACATCAGTGCCTGACCTCACAAATACACTTTTGGAAGAATGGTCAACATTCTCATAGACACACTCCTAAACCTTGTGGGCAGCCTTCCCAGAAGAGTTGAAGCTGTTATAGCTGTAAATGGTGGGCCAACTCAATATTGAACCCTAAGATCTAAGACTGGGATGCCATTAAAGCTTGTGTGTGTAAAGGCAGGTGTCCCAATACTTTTGACAATATAGTGTATATGCAATGGCTCCCTAATCACAGCCTATATTGGGTATACAGAAATTGCCTCTCAATAATAGCAATTGGCTCTTCAAACTGGCAATATCGATTGTAATCCTTGAGCCTAAGGCATCCCATTCACACCATTCAACGGGAGCAATGGGTGCAGTAACTTGCATTAGGCATGCTGTTGCGGTGCTTTTTATTCTGATGCACCTTGCCAATAGATGTGCATTGCAGTACCCTACCAAAAAATACCATATGCACCTTTTGGTGCATTTTGGAGTGTCCAGCAGCCTATTAAAATGAATGTGTTGCCTTAAAGTGGTTATAAAGGCTAATTTTTTTTTTATTTTAATGCATTCTCTGCAATAAAGTAAAAAAACCTTCCATTATCAGCTCCCCACAGCCCCCCTTAACACTTACATGACCCCGATCTCAGTCCAGCACTGTACCTGAGAACAGCAGTGCTACTCTCTCTCTACTCCCAGGAGACTCGCCAGCAGTGGGAGCCATTGGCTCCTTCTGCTGTCAGTCAAATCTTGTAAGGAAGGAGTGGAGTCGAGCTGTACTGTGTGTGTGTCTATAGATGCACACATCCCAGCATGGGATCGAGTCCATACCAGTGCCCCCATAACAAGCGGCTTGCTATAGGGGCACTCACAGAAGAGCAGGAGCCGAGAGGGTCAGGAGGAACCCCAGAAGAAGAGGTTTGGGGCCACTTTGTTCAAAACCATTGCACGGAGCAGGGGACTATTTCCTTGTTTATTATTTTTTAAAAATTAACCTATTCAATCACTTTAACGCAAAGAACATGTGGCATAATATGCCCCATACAATGGGTTGTAAAATGTATTTTGCCTATGCAAAGGATTTCTGATTTACCTGTAGCAATTGTGTTGTAACCTTTGCTTCTCTATTAGCTGCTCAGTAAAATTATTGATTTCCGGCTCCTGCTCAGTTTGTTATCTATAACTTGCAGTTATCAAACAGTAATTGCACAACATGAAAAATACCATTGTAATGGATACGATGCTCACACCAGAAAACTAGGGAGAAGGCCATTGTGCATCAGGTCAAATTATTTCATGACAGGCTGCACTCAATTGCAGAGTTTAAAGCGGTATTAAACCCAAAAACAAAAAATGTCTTATATTGCTGCTTACAGGGTAGATAAAAATCAATGATTTAAAAAAAAAAAAAAAAAAACGGATTATTTTAATAAAATGCTTTTGGAGTAAAAATCTATCTAAAGATAATTTTCTATTTAAGATACAATAATAATTTAGTTTATTCAGCGTGATATGGAGCTTAGTTATATAGCACGAGGCTGTATATTCTGCAATATTTACATTTTTGGTAAACTCATTTAATGAATCCAAGCTCTGCAAGCTGTGATAACATGCACTGCATTGATGCATTCACACAATGTCACAGTAACCATGAGATAAAACAAAGTTCAGGAATATTCCTTTATCCCATTGTTTTGCAAATCTATGTACACTACAAACTGTATGATTGAATCGGTTCTGATATCACTGTTTTTCTAACCTGACAGCTTATTATTCTAAATAGAAGACCTTCATTTTGTTTGCAAATATGAAATATTCTAACTACCAGCAAGAATAAGTCCTTACATTTAAAGAGGAAAGAACAGAATACCCCCTTAAAGCGGTTGTCTCCCCTAAAAAAAAAAAAACACCTGCAAGGCAAAGGCATAATGAGCTAGTATGCACCGCATACTAGCTCATTATGAAATACTTGCCTCAGAACGAAGCTCCCGCAGGTCCGCCCAGTCCCCGGAGAGGGAGCTGCCATGTTCCCTCCGTGGATCCTTCCGGGTACACGGCTCCGGCACTGTGAGTGGCTGGAGCTGCGAGATGTCACTCGTGCGCATGTGTGGGAGCCCGTCTTTACGGCGGACTTTCCAGGAGGGTCCGGTGCGTAGCGCCGGGCCTTTGCCGGGACATCACTGCACATGCGCTTGTTGACGTCAGTGGCGCTTGCAGTGAGTATATCCCCTAAACCATACATTATTTTTACCTATTTACCTTTTTATTTAAATAAAATGTGATATTTTTATACATATTTGGGTGGTGTCGTTAGCATTAAAGTCACATTAAAGCGGTTGTATACCCTAAAATGACATTTTTACCTACAGGTAAGCCTATAATAAGTAAATAAATGTCACCAGTCCAAAAAAAGGGTAAATGTCATTTTAGGGTATACAACCGCTTTAATGTGACTTTAAATCCTAACGACACCACCCAAATATGAATAAAAATATCACATTTTATTTGAACAAATATTAAAAAACAGTATCACTCATCTGAGTGAGATTACATAAAAGATTGCATGACACAAAACATGGTTATCATGAACATCTTACCATAGCATAGTGCATTTATTTGCATATCAAGATCAAAAAGACATTGTTACACTCCAGTATTCGAAGAGATAATTCAGTACGCGTTTCAGGTCCACGCCTTTCATCAGGGGTATTAACAGGAGGATATGAGAAAAAGAGATAACCTTGTCTAATGCACTGACAAATGCAATATTCAATTGAGAATATGAGTCATGCAGGGATGGACAACACTGCCAATGGTGATGTGGTGAGAGGGCAGCATACCATGGCCCCAGGTGTGGACAGGAAACGCCCAAAGGGTATTTCCAAGGGGCCAGATCCTGTGTCCTTGAGGCACGCAAAGGCTGCAGCAAAAATCTGTATGGGATTGTTCCGCATACAAGTGTAGCACCCCCATATTGATAGGTGCGTTTTTGTAGTGAGTTTTTGTTAGGAGAGGTAAAATCTAGTCAGGCCTGACAGTGAGTGCAGGCCTAATTGTTTTGATCTGGGCTGGGGAGTGGCTCAGGGAGAGCTGGAGATTGCAGGAAGGAACACCCCTTGGATACTTCTCCCCTTTGGGGCCAGAAGGTTCTGGGAAAGGGGATGGATGAGGAGTTGTCATTTTCTGATGTATGTTAAGGACCCCCTACCAATCCCCAATCTGGATTGGCAGGGGGCAGGCCTCCTTAAATATAGTGATCTGCCCAACAGGGGGGAGAGTTTGAGTGGAAGAGTGGAGAATGTAGCAGAGGTGTTGTGGATGCTTCACCCGGGAGGGAGCCCCCAGTCTGGGGGGGTGTGACCTTGGGGCCTGGAGGCTTGGGTGCAGCCAGGAGAGGAGTTGCCGTCCTTGAGTAGCACAAGGGATAGGGAGAGCAGCTATGCCTGGAGTGTCGGCTGCCCACTGTGGTGCTGGATGCCTGGTTCCGATGCGGGCACTGCTATGAGCCATTGATGCAGCAGGTAGATGTCCAGCAAGATCCGAGGTATTTTCCTGCAGATTAACGCTCCGGGGAGTGTGTTCCACAGAAGCGGAGATCCCCCAGACTGCCAGCTAAGTTTGGGTCACTGGACCGGCTGACAGGTGGTCATCGCCAGAGTCCAGTGCCGCAGAGGAGTGGGAAGCTGGAAGGCTGGATGTTCAGGGCACTCAGCCCAGAGTGCAGGGGCAGGAACTAAAGGTGACTCCACAACAAGCTGCAGGAACTAAAATCACTGCTTAACAATTCTCCTTACGCAGACCCTTCATCACCCATATCAAGGCTTCCATGCACCGGAGAAAGGTAATCTGATCCGCTTCAGTGTGTGTCTTTGCAGGGGGAGGTGCAGAGGAGGGTAGCCTTGGTGTGGGGCCTGGACTTTCCCTATGTCTCACCCCAAACAATGGACGCTGTAGAGGACTCTCGGCCAGAGTGGGAGGACGACCTTGTTTGGGAATATCTGCATGTCCCAAAGCCATGGAGAGGGCCAGAGAGTATGTCATTCCTGGAGATCAAGCAAGAATGGTGACTTGGGAGATCAATCTACAGAGGCAGAGTGTCAATTATGA
>BLSH010277180.1:386957-411357 GCA_018402905.1 Glandirana rugosa
TGGGTTTGTTTTAAACATAGTAAAAAAAGTGTGTTTATCTCGAAAGAAAACCACCATAAATACTTGGAGACCCAAAAAATAAAAAACGCTGTATTAACTTTTTTCACGCTTTTAAAACTTTTTTGTTGTGAAAAAAAATCAAAGACACTATTTTAAAACGTTTATTCATTAAAAACAAGTATTTAAACCCGGTTTTGGATATGACGATGGATAGAAACCATTTTTATTGGGTTTAATCACATATAATAAACCAGACACACTTTCAATATCTCAGATGTTTGATACCACGTTTAGTAACTTTTAACTAGTGTGGACTTCGCACTTTTTTCAATTATGTCGCAAAAAATAAAAAACCCAGAGGTTCATAAATACCACCAAAAGAAAGCTCTATTTGTGTGAAAAAAATGATACAAATTTTGTTTGGGTATAGTGTGGCATGAGAGAGTACTTGTCATTCAAAGTGTGAGAGCGCTGAAAGCTGAAAATTGGTCTGGGCAGGAAGGGGGTATAAACGTCCGGTATTGAAGTGGTTAAAGCGGAAGTTCCACTTTTGGGTGGAACTCTGCTTTAATGGCACATACCAGCACATTATAAGTGGTACATATTGTCCCATTACACATGCAGGTGTTGGGAGGGGCAATCCATAAAAACTTATGGCCTCTCGATCCCCCTCCTTCCTGCTGTTTGCAGGAAGGGCTGGACATTACAATTGTGTGCCCCCTAGTGGGTGATCCAAGCCCTTCAAACGAGCGCAGGGCGCTCTCCCACTCCAGCTGTGCTCAGTAGTGGCCGCTCTGTGCTGTCCAATCTGCCCACGCACTGCGCTCTCTTCTGCTCTACTTGAGCTCAGAGCACTGCATCCCATGGTACCTAGGAACTGTCACTTATGTACTGCAGTTTGTAATCAGGAATTATATTCTAAAAATACATATTATACTCTTTTGTCACATTAATTGGTGCTAATGAAACCCTGTTATATTGGCAGTATGGATCATCATTAGATACATATATTGTAGCTGAAATACTTTAAAAAATAGGATTAAAATATATATATATATATACACACAGTGCCTTGAAAAGGTATTCATGCCCCTTGGTCATGTTACAACCAAAAATGTAAATGTATTTTATTGGGAGTTTATGTGATAGACCAGTGGTTCTCAACTCCTGTCTAATGGCTCGTACACACGGGACGACGATCGTGCGTACGACCGTGTTGAATCGTACGTTGACGGTCGTATGTAGCCTACTGACATGCACACGACGGTCGTACATACAACTTGCGGCCGGCCGAACGTGATGACGCGAACGAGCGTATAATGAGGAAGTAGCGTCACCTTTTGGGCTCCTTCATCTAATTTCATGTTAGTTGAAGTGGACTTGGCGCATGCGTGTTTAGCACAATACAACTTTGTTGAACACAGCTGCTCTACACACGATACAACGGTCGTATGCGAGCTTGTTGACACGACCAAGTTTTCTAGTCTGCACATACAACTCCCACGAACGACCGTCGTACGTTCAACTGTTGAAAGCACGGCCACAGACGATCGATTCTGCATACAACGTGTTGAACACGATCGTCGTCCCGTGTGTACGAGGCTTAACAGGCCAGGTTTGCAGGATAACTGAAATACATCACAGGTGATATCATTTGCTGTTCAGTGATTGCAGTATTCTAGTCTGCATCTCCCCAAGGTAATACTTGAAATCTGGCATGTTAGTGGGTCCTGAGGACCAGAGTTGAGAACCACTGTGATAGACCAATACAAGTGGCATATAATTGTGAAGTGGAAGGAAAATGATAAATGGTTTTCACATTTTTTACAAATATGTGAAAAGTGTGGGGTACATTTGTACTCATCCCCCCTGAGTCAATACTTTGTAGAACCGCCTTTCCCTGCAATTACAGCTGCAAGTCTTTTTGGGGAGGTCTCTACCAGCTTTGCACATCTAGGAGAAAACATTTTTGCCCATTCTTCTTTGCAAAATATCTCAAGTTCTGTCAGATTGGATGGAGAGCGTCTGTGAACAGCAATTTTCAAGTCTTTCCACAGATTCTCCATTGGATTTCAGTCTGGACTTTGGGAAATTCTAACACATGATTATGCTTTGATCTAAACCATTCCATTGTAGCTCTGGCTGTATGTTTAGGGTCGCTGTCCTGCTGGAAGGTGAACCTCAGCCCCAGTCTCAAGTCTTATGCAGACTCTAACAGGTTTTCTTCTAAGATTGCCCTGTATTTGGCTCCATCCATCCTCTGACCAGCTTCTCTGTCCCTGCTGAAGAAAGGCATCCCCACAACATGATGCTACCACCACCATGTTTCACGGTGGGGATGGTGTGTTCAGGGTGATGTGCAGTGTTAGTTTTCTGCCAGATATTGCGTTTTGCTTTAAGGCCAAAAGTTCAGTTTTGGTCTCATCTGACCAGAGCACCTTCTTCGACATGTTTGCTGTGTCCCCCAAACTGAAAACAGGACTTCTCATGGCTTTCTTTCAAATGTGGCTTTCTTCTTGCCACTCTTCCATAAAGGCCAGATTTGTGGAGTGCACGCCTAAATTTTGCCCATTCTTCTTTGCAAAATAGCTCAAGCTCTGTCAGATTGGATGGAGAGCGTCTGTGAACAGCAATTTTCAAGTCTTGTCACAGATTCTCCATTGGATTTAGGTCTGGACTTTGACTGGGCCATTCTAACACATGAATATGCTTTGATCTAAACCATTCCATTGTAGCTCTGGCTGTCTGTTTAGGGTCGTTGTCCTGCTGGAAGGTGAACCTCCGCCCCAATCTCAAGTCTTTTGCAGAATCTAACAGGTTTTCTTCTAAGATTGCCCTGTATTTGGCTCCATCCATCTTTCCATCAACTCTGACCAGCTTCCCTGTCCCTGCTGAAGAAAAGCATCCCCACAACATGATGCTGCCACCACCATGTTTCACAGTGGGGATGATGTGTTCAGCTGATGTGTAGTGTTAGTTTTCCGCCACACATAGCATTTTGCTTTTAGGCCAAAAAGTTCAATTTTGGTCTCATCTGACCAGAGCACCTTCTTCCACGTTTGTTGTGTGCCCTACATGGCTTCTCGCAAACTGCAAACGGGACTTCTTATGGCTTTCTTTCTACCATGGCTTTCTTCTTGTTACTCTGCCATAAAGGCCAGATTTGTGGAATGCACAACTAATAGTTGTCCTGTAGACAGATTCTCCCACCTGAGCTGTGGATCTCTGCAGCTCCCCCAGAGTTACCATGGGCCTCTTGGCTGCTTCTCTGATGAATGCTCTCCTTGCTCGGCCTGTCAGTTTAGGTGGACGGCCATGTCTTGGTAGGTTTGCAGTTGTGCCATCCTCTTTCCATTTTCAGATGATGGATTGAACAGTGCTCCATGAGATGTTCAACACCTGGGATATTTTTTTATAACCTAACCCTGCTTTAATCTTCTCCACAACTTTATCCCTGACCTGTCTGGGGTGTTCCTTGGCTTTCATGCTGCTGTTTGTTCACTAAGGTTCTCTTACAAACCTCTGAGGGCTTCACAGAACAGTTGTATTTATACTGAGCTTAAATTACAAACAGGTGGACTCTATTTACTAATTAGGTGACTTCTGTAGGCAATTGGTTCCACTAGTTAGGGGTATCAGAGTAAAGGGGGCTGAATACAAATGCACGCCACACCATTAATCATTTTCCTTCCACTTCACAATTACGTGCCACTTTGTGTTGGTCTATTACATAAAATCCCATTAAAATATGTTTATGTTTTTGGTTGTAACATGACAAAATGTGGGAGATTTCAAGGCCCTGTATATATATATATATATATATATATACAGTATATTATAGCTGCTCACGAGAGACATAGGGATAGTGTCGACTTTCCCAATGTAAAGCTTTAATGTGTGCCAAGTGGAACATTTGAGTTTATGGATCACCAGTGAACCGGAGCATCTGAGGGTGATCTTACCCTTTGTATGATTTCTAGCACAGCTTTGGCATGACTTCCTGCGCTCAGCTAATTGTATGAAGAGGCTGAGCTGTAACCTCTGATACAAGTCTCTTTTGCTCTACTTCTTCAACTTGAACTTACTATAGTAGACTGTTTTTCAAAGAAAACCTGTTACAAAGTAGACTTAATAAATGGCTGTTACTAAACTAAAGTGACCCTAAATCTCAATTCTCAAAAAAAAAAAAAAAAGCCATACACATCCATTACTTATTGGTTCTTCATAAAATTAATATTTATTGTGTTTCCTGCATACATGTAATGTCCTCCGTGAGCTTCTGAAACTTTCCCTCCCCACCTCACTTCCATTCATTTTGAACAAGCAGTGAACGTGCCAGCAAACCACAAATCCCATATTTCAAAGTCCTTGGGATCAAGCAAGGGTCCTCAGCAATGACCAATAGCGGGGGGTTATGTTCCTGCATACATTGGGACCACGGAGAACAAGCGTAGCCGCCCTCTAATAGGAAGTAGGATCACAGCAGCAAAAAAATAAAGGAATTTGGAGAAGTCTGAGAACAGTTGAAGGAACATTTTAATAATACATAGTTGAATAGAATTTATTTTTTAAACCAGAGTTTAGTGCCACTTTGATACCCATCCATGCCCTAGAGCAGCAGTCCCCAACATTTTTGGCACCGGGGACTGGCTGTGTGGAAGAAATTTGCGCTTCAATCATCACGGCACCATGGTTGTTAGGGTGTCAAGGTGATTGAAGAGCATTATTTCTATTATTACATTGTAATATAAAATGAAATAGTTCAACTCCTCATAATGCAGAATCAGTGGGAGACCCGAGTGAGTCACTTGCCACCTGATGCAGTACTTTCTTGCCATGTCACCTGCCTTCAGATGAAGCTTGTTATTTGCCACATCACCTGCCACTAGATGCAGCTTGTCACTTGCCACGTCACCTGCCACTAGATGCAGCTTGTCACTTGCCACGTCACCTGCCACTAGATGCAGCTTGTCACCTGCCACATTGACTGCCTTCAGATGCAGCTTGTCACTTACCACTAGATGCAGCTTGTAACTTGCCATGTCCCTGCCACTAGATGCAGCTTGTAACTTGCCACGTCACCTGCCACTAGATGCAGCTTGTAACTTGCCACGTCACCTGCCACTAGATGCAGCTTGTAACTTGCCACGTCACCTGCCATAGATGCAGCTTGTCACCTGCCACATTGATTGCCTTCAGATGCAGCTTGTCACTTGCCACGTTGCCTGCCACCAGATGCAGCTTGTCACTTGCCACGTTGCCTGCCACCAGATGCGGATTGTCACTTGCCATGTTGCCTGCCACCAGATGGGAATTGTCACTTGCCACGTCACCTGCCTTCAGGTGCAGCTTGTCACTTGCCATGTCACCTGCCACCAGATGTGGATTGTCACTGTTGCGACCTGGCACCAGATGTGGTTTGTCACTATCCTGCCACCAGGTGTGGATTGTGACTGTCCTGCCACCAGATGTGGATTGTCACTGATACCTGCCACCAGATGTGGATTGTCACTATCCTGCCACCAGATGTGGATTGCGACTATCCTGCCACCAGATGTGGATTGTCACTGCTGAGGCCTGCCACCAGATGTGGATTGTGACTGATACCTGCCACCAGATGTGGATTGTCACTATCCTGCCACCAGATGTGAATTACGACTATCCTGCCACCAGATGTGGATTGTCACTGCTGAGGCCTGCCACCAGATGTGGATTGTCACTGTTACCTGCCACCAGATGTGGATTGTCACTATCCTGCCACCAGATGTGGATTGTGACTGATACCTGCCACCAGATGTGGATTGTGACTGATACCTGCCACCAGATGTGGATTGTCACTGCTGAGGCCTGCCACCAGATGTGGATTGCCACTGTTGCCTGCCACCAAGAAAATAGCAGCTTGTCACTAATTAATTTAAATGTAAATTCAAGGATTTTTCCCCCAGAATCGCAGAGTACAGTACTTACAGGTGCACTGCTGACAGCCTCTCCTCAGCAGGGTAAACTAGCTACTAGTTAGCACATGTGTATTAGGTACTGTCCCAGAGTGCGGGTGGGCGGCGAGAGATGATGTCATTCTCTCTCTGCTCGCCTGCAGCTGCAGCCTTTGCAGCCCTGTAAGTAAGGGCAGAACAGCGGTGCGGGTAATGAGAGATGATGTCATCTCTCTGCGCACTCCACACCACTTACAGTCACCTTCGCGGCCCGGCAGCAGAGGCGCCACGGCCCGGGATTTGGCCACAGCCTGGGGGTTGGGAACCCCTGTACTAGAGTGAAAGAGTCCATACAGCTTAGAGGACATTATGAAAAGGCAAAAACGTATTCAATATATGTCTGCAACTCTGCAATCTCCATGTTTCCCTCCTTGATGATGCTGCAAGTTCAGTAGTAAGCTGACAGCCTGCCTCTGCTCTACAAAAATCCCAAAGAGTGTTGTCAGTCCTGTCCAGTTCTCTTTGCTGGACTACAGAACTCTTTCTCTTCTTCTCATCCCCAAAAGATAAGGGAGATGTGGTGGTCTGTAGCCCAGCAAAGGACAACTCAGGCAGAGTGGACATGCAGCCGGACGTGGCCCTGTACTTGCCTTCATCTGGCCAATCCCCCCCTCATTGGGAGCCTGCATCACCAGCCACCACCACTCCATCACCAGCCACCACCACTCCATCTCCAGCCACCACTGCTCCATCACCAGCCACCACCACTCCATCACCAGCCACCACTACTCCATCACCAGCCACCACCACTCCATCACCAGCCACCACCACTCCATCACCAGCCACCACTACTCCATCACCAGCCACCACCACTCCATCACCAGCCACCACCACTCCATCACCAGCCACCACCACTCTATCACCAGCCACCACCACTCCATCACCAGCCACCACCACTCTATCACCAGCCACCACCACTCCATCACCAGCCACCACCACTCCATCACCAGCCACCACCACTCCATCACCAGCCACCACCACTCTATCACCAGCCACCACCACTCCGTCACCAGCCACCACCACTCCATCACCAGCCACCACCACTCCATCACCAGCCACCACCACTCCATCACCAGCCACCACCACTCTATCACCAGCCACCACCACTCTATCACCAGCCACCACCACTCCATCACCAGCCACCACCACTCCACCACCACTCCATCACCACTCTCTCTTCTGATCTGACTGCACCTCCTCATTCTTGCAGATATGCTCTCACATGCTCACTTCAATAACATTGTAACAGTATGCTTTGTTCCCAAATAAGCTCAGTAGAAATATACACTTAATTTTTCTACAGTGACCAGACCAGACATAGCTGAATAGTGGAATTTGTTTACTGAGGTTTAGGGTGTTTAGTCTCAGATAACAGGCTTCTAAAGCACATACACTATATTGTCAAAAGTATTGGCTTGCCTTTACACACCTATGAACTTTAATGGCATCCCAGTCTTAGTCCGTAGGGTTCAATATTGAGTTGGCCCACCCTTTGCAGCTATAACAGCTTCAACTCTTATAGAAATTTGTGAGGTCAGGCACTGATATTGGATGAGAAGGCCTGGAAGGCAGTCTCCACTCTAACTCATCCCAAAGGTGTTCTATCGGGTTGAGGTCAGGACTGAGGCCAGTCATCAGACTCATCCATGTCTTATGGATCTTGCTTAGTGCACTGGTGTGCATTCATGTTGGAACAGGAAGGGGCCATCCCCAAAATGTTCCCACAAAGTTAAGAGCATAAAATTGTCCAAAATGTCTTGGTATGCTGATGCTTTAAGAGTTTCCTTCATTGGGAATAAGGGGCCAAGCAGAATCCCTGAAAAATAACCCCACACCATAATCCCCCCTCCACCAAATGATTTGGACCAGTGCACAAAGCAAGGTCCATAAAGATATGGATGAGTGAGTATGGCGATAACTACATAGTTGCATATGTGGCCTTCTGGATTCCTTCCATGGAATGAGCCCTGGGGAAAAACTCCCTCTCCCCTGTATACCCCACTACGGGAAGTGACCTAACCCAGGCTGACACACTGCCATCCACAGTAACCAAACATTATCCCAGTAGCGGAAATTGATTTATCTCAGCTCACCTGATATTCATTAAGGCATTCTATTTACATGTGAGTCCAACTACTGAGGAAACGGTATGACTAATTGTGTTTATGTAAGGGAACAACGCTATCAATGTTAAGTGTAAATGAGTCTGAACCTGCTCCTATTAGTCATTATTATCAATGATGTAATTGTTGCCTGAACTGCGTCTAGCTGTGTCTGTAGCTGCACAATTTAATTAATGGAGCTGGCAATCATAAACATTAGGGGATTTTCCAAGATTGGAGCAGAGACCCACGACACTCAACCCCCCCCCCCCCCTGGTCGCCAGCTTGCTCGTTCGCCCTCTGCCCCCCCCCCCCGTCAACGGCAGACTTACCCCATACAGGTCACAGCTGTGGCGGCGGCTTCCCCCATCTCCGTGTCTTGGCTGTCGCTTCTCCTCCCTGCCAATCGGGTCTTCAGACTCTCGGCCAATGGGGTCTTAGGACTCCTGGCCAATGGGGTCTTAGGACTCCTGGCCAATGGGGTCCCAGGACCTGCTTTCTGATTGGCCGGGAGGAGAAATACAAAGATATTAGCGAATATTAATTCGCTAATGTCACACAACAGGGTGGGCTCAGGGTGCAGTGCTCTGCTCCCTGAACCCATCATTTTTTGAAGCCAATTAGAGCCTCCGGTTCTAATCACGTGCTTAAAAAAAAAAAAAAAAGCATTGGAATCCATGCGCCCAGCACCCTGTATGTAGATTAGGGGCCGGGCTCATGGATTAGGGGGGCAGCATCCCTAATGAGCGGCCGCCACTGCTCTCCTACCCTCTGGAACTCTCTACCTCAATCTGTCTGACTATCTCCTACTCTGAATGCCTTAAGGTGATCCCTAAAAACTCATCTCTTCAGGGAAGCCTATTACACCTCCAACTAACTGAACTTTTATCACTTCCATCAGCTCACCCCCCCAATTATAAGCTTCTGTACCACTTGCCCACCCTATTAGATTGTAAGCAGGGCCCTCTTAACCCTCTTGTGTTTTTTTTTTATTGTAACTGTACTGTCTCCCTTTATATTGTAAGGCACTGCGCAAACTTTTGGCGCTCTATATATTGTGTATTTTAATAATAATAATAATGTACACTTTCACTTACTAAAAATTATCTATGCAGGCCGTGAGAGTCTGATTGAATAAAATACCTTCCACATTCACCTATCTTCCAAAACCTCAGGCACTTTAATAAGCAAATCTCAACTTCCCAAGAATATCAGCAGCTGCTCTGCTTTTACTGGCCTTCTGAAACCAGCTTACTTCTTGTCTGTCCTTACCACAGTTCAAATTTGCATATTAGAATATTTTTGGACTTATAAGTGTTTAAAAAGACAAGCTATAGTAATTTTCCAGTCAGCTCAGCTGTATGTTACCATGACTAAAGTATTTACACATTGTGAACACTTTGAAACATGTCCTCATTCACCTCTGTAACTAAAGGCATTGTGGCATAATGCATCTTTACAATTTACAAAGATCAGTTTTCATCATATCAGTACCATTACCTTCATTTCGGAGGAGAAAGATGTTGAACTGTGTTGGTAACTGTATAGTAGAACATCCATGTGTGACAAATAATTGAGATCATGATTTGTGGCTGCGATCTCACTCTGTTAAATTAATTAAAATAAAGGAAATGTCTATCCTTTACCAAGCTGAGGTTGTTCAGATCTGCTGTGTTAGTTTTTGTTAAATAGTTTCTGTACCTTGGACACAGTTAAAATATTTATGCTGTGCTCAGCAGTGTTTAGGCTGGAGAGCACATTTGTTTTTTCTGTTCTAGCAGAGCTTTAGATTAGAGGGCGCCACCAGGCAACAATACCGTCCATGGCCAGTGTTTAATGATAGTCTTCTTTGGGTGTGTGTTCTGTATACTGTACATTGCAAGGACTTTATCAAACTATATTGGCTGCTAAGTGCAATGATCTACCTCCATTATATTATTACCTGAGCAGCATGAGTATTGTAAGGAAACAGCATATTTTTTGTATGCCTGAGTATTGGAATGTAGCTTGGATTGTACAGAAATAAACTTCTGTCTGTTCTGTCAATATAAGTGTACATATTTGTCGGCACACCGTGGATCCTTGTCCAAAATTTTCTTTATTGAAAAGATCACATCACAGAGAAATGCAACGTTTCGGAGCCGCGCAGGGCCCCTTTGTCAGGCATGTGTGACACATGCCTGACGAAGGGGCCCTGCGCGGCTCCGAAACGTTGCATTTCTCTGTGATGTGATCTTTTCAATAAAGAACATTTTGGACAAGGATCCACGGTGTGCTGACGAATATGTACACTTGCATGACAAAAAATCTCCAGGACCCAGCTGGATTTCGTTGCAGCACCCAACTACGTAAGAGCCTTTTTTGCCAGGAAGGAGTGCGATCGGAAAATTGATAAAGACTGTTCTGTCAATATGCCTGTGCAGACTTCTTAGAAAAGGAGAAAGTCCATCTCAGGAGCAGGAAATTATGGACATTAGAATTTTGGGGTTCTGTGAATACAATACACAAAATTCTCTCAGGTTCTCATAGTTGCATGTTGAGAATTATAGGTGGCGCTCGACCAAAGTGGCAATACAGAAGGGGAAGGAAGTCATGAGGATCTTAGTTCCTCTATGATTTCCTGTGGTCTCCAGGGGAACAGTTGTCCAATTGGGGTGCTGGTGCACGGCCATCTTGAGTGAGCTCTTGCCCCCTTAGGTGGCACACATTATGCAGATTGTTAGTGTAGGGACAGGTTCCTTGTCTGTCAGGGAGTTTCCAGAGGATTAGGGGAAGTCCAGAGACTATGCTATCTCCATTCAGGAAGTCTCTCATTTGGGTGTGGACTGGCTGCATTCCCGCTCCTTATTGCAGTATCTGTCAGCATCATTTCAAGATAGCGCTCCTTTGCTACTGTTCGTAAGTGTCTCTGGTCGACTATGTGGCAAATTAGGTTTAATGTTGATAAATGTAAAGTTATGCACTTGGGGGCTAAGAATATGCATGCATCATACATACTAGGGGGAGTACAACTGGGGGAATCCATGGTGGAGAAGGATCTGGGGGTTTTGGTAGATCATAAGCTTAATAATGGCATGCAATGCCAAGCTGCAGTTTCCAAAGCAAGCAAAATCCTTTCTTGTATTAAGAGAGGTATGGACTCCAGAGATAGAGACATTATTTTGCCCCTGTACAAATCATTAGTAAGACCTCATCTGGAATATGCAGTTCAGTTTTGGGCACCAGTTCTCAAAAAGGATATCCGGGAACTGGAGAAAGTGCAGAGAAGGGCAACCAAACTGATAAGAGGCATGGAGGAGCTCAGCTATGAGGAACAATTAGAGGATCTGAATTTATTCTCTCTTGAGAAGAGGAGATTAAGGGGAGATATGATCAACATGCACAAATATATAAGTGGTCCATATAGTGAACTTGGTGTTGAGTTATTTACTTTAAGGTCATCACAAAGGACAAGGGGGCACTCTTTACGTCTAGAGGAAAAAAGATTTCAGCTACAAATACGGAAAGGTTTCTTCACAGTAAGAGCTGTGAAAATGTGGAATAGACTCCCCCCAGAGGTGGTTTTGGCCAGCACAGTTGATTGCTTAAAAAAAGGCCTGGATTCTTTCCTTAATGTAAATAATATAACTGGCTACTAACATTTTTAGGTAAAGTTGATCCAGGGTGAATCCGATTGCTTCTCGGGGAATCAGGAAGGAATTTTTTCCCCCGTTATAGCAAATTGGATCATGGCTTTGCTGGGGTTTTTTGCCTTCCTCTGGATCAACTGTTGGTGAAGGATTGTATATGGGATTATTTGGTTATATATATAAAACAAAAATTTCGGTTGAACTAGATGGACTAACTATGGTCGGTTGTGCTTACTCACCAGGCCTAACTGTGCATTTTTGGGACCTTCTTAATACACTGTTCTCATTCACCTAAGCCTCTGTGTAATCTCTTCTCACCGACACACCATGCTTCACCCTGCTTACATGCAAGCTATGGGAACCTGGAACGATCCTCCATCGTGGTGTGTAAAAAAGTGCATAAAAGTGCTAAATTTGTGCCACCTTAATTTATAAAGTTTTCCATATAAATAGTAATTTGAGATCCCTCCATTCATAATGTGGGAAGGTCACCTTCTTTATATAACCCTACCATTTTCGTCAGGTCCTGATCCACAACCTCCAATATACTATATATGCTATTGACACTGAGAGGCCAACCCTGGTAATTTGGGTATAGAGTGCCTGATACCAGATACAAGTTGAGATTCTTCCACTACCTTAACAGTAAAAAAGGACAGTATCCCCTATACCAGTGGTTCCCAACCTCAATTCTCAAGTACCCACAACAGGTCATGTTTTTGCACCATGGCAGTGATCCAAAGTTATATTTTCGAGTTTTATTTTAGTTATTGGTCAAGTCTGGTGGTCTAAATCAACACCTGGAATTTTACAGTACATATAAAGTATCTTGAATACTCCAACAGTAAGATCTTGCCTTAGGAGTGTTGGGTGTTCCTGCTCCTCCAAGTAAATTCTCCATAATTTAAAATAAATTTAAAAAATCTAGCATGGGGATGGGAACCCCTCATAATGGGCAAAGCAGGTGTGCAGATCTAGGGATATTACAAGCATTTTTGCACATGTATCAAGCTTCAGGACTTTATTACTTGAGCTGGGCAAGGGGAGGAGAGCAGTTCTATTGGAGAGGATTTTTTCAGGCACAGAAACTCAAGCAAAATTGTGCATTAATATGCATATCCATACCTCCCGACTTTTTGAGATAGGAACGAGGGACACCTATTAGCAAAAGTATGTAGGCATAGGACACACCCCCACCACGCCCCCTAAAAGGAGGATTACACAAAAAAAAAATTAGTTAAAGCCCAAGTGCTTTTTTTTACCAGTACTATTTCTTTTTATGGCTTTTGAACTTTACAAATGCAGCAATATAGACATTTGATGAAAGGTTTAGCACTGGGAAACACTTTTTTAAAGATAAAAACTGCATCTTATATACATCTATATAGATCAGACCAAAATGAGGAACAAATGAGAAGGAAAGTAGGGACATAGGAACTTTGTTCCCAATGAGGGACAGTGCCTCAAAATCAGGGACAGTTGGGAGCTATGCATATCGAATGTTTACAGGCGCTCCTAAGGATGTCTATGGGCTCAAAAATGCCTGAATACACTAAATAAAAAAAAGTTTATATACTTTTTTGAGTGTAGGGCAAATAAGTGTCCGGGCTCTTTCACACAGGTGGTCCGCCCGACGGACTCCGTTTTGCTCAGCGGGGGATCGATCTACTAATCCCTGCTGTGCAGGAGGATGACAGGTCCATGTCCGTTCAGTGTGCAGGGACTGACCTGTCAGAGCCCCGCTCTCCTCTATGGGGAGATCGGATGAAAACGGACCGCCTGTCCGTTTTCATCAAATCCCATCTGATCCAATCCTCCAGACGGATGGAAAATAGGGTCACCATCTGTCTGGATTTCACGGACAGGATCGGATCGGATATCGGCGGATGTTAATCAATCTCAATATTTGCGGATGATACCAAGCTAAGCAGGGCAATAATTTCTCCACATGATGTGGAAACCTTGCAAGAAGATCTGAACAAATAAATGGGGTGGGCAGATAAGTGGAAAAAGAGGTTTAATGTAGAAAAATGTAAAATAATGCATTTGGGTACCAAGAACAAGAAAGCAAACTACTCACTAGGGAGAGAGCCTCTGGGGGAATCTAGGATGGAGAAGGACCTAGGGGTCCTAGTAGAGAACAGGCTGAGCAGTGGCATGCAATGCCAAGCTGCTGCAAGAAAAGCAAACAAAGTGTTGGCATGCATCAAGAAAGGGATCAACTCCAGGGATAAATCAATAATTCTCCCATTATACAGGTTTCTGGAGAGGCCGCGCCTGGAGTATGCCATCCTGTTCTGGGCGCCAGTCCTCAGAAAGGATGTCCTGGAACTGGAAAGGGTTCTGAGAAGGGTAACAAAGCTTATTAAGGGTCCTTTCACATATACAGACCATTCATCAGTTCCGTCACATCAAAACGGATGAAGTATTCATCCGTTTTTTCATCAGTTTTTTCATCTGTGGTTATAAGTTTTTCATCAGTTTTTTTTACATCCACTACCAATGCAAAAACGGATGAAAAACTGACCGTTCGTCCGTTTACATCCGTTTTTCGTCCGATCCGTTTTTTTGATGGATGAAAAATAGGACTTTCATCCGTTCAAAAAACTGATGTTGATGGAAGCGGATGAAAATGGATGCAAATGAATGATCATCAGTTGTCATCCGTTTTTCCATAGAGTTGCATTGATGTCCATTTTTCATCCGTCAACGGATGGATGAAAAACAGACAAACAGTCCGTATGTGTGAAAGGGGCCTAAGGGTTTGGAGGGCCTTACTTATGAGAAAAGATTACAAACACTGAACCTATTCTCTTTGGAGAGAGGGGATATGATTTCAATGTACAAATACTGTACTGGTGACCCCACAATAGGGACAAAACTATTCAGCGCAAGGGAGCATAAAAGGACACGCGGCCATTCACTAAAACTAGAAGAAAGCCAGTTTAACCTTAGGGTTCTTTACGTTAAGAGCAGTGAGGATGTGGAATTCTCTTCCACAAGCAGTTGCTTCTGCTGGGAGTATACATAATTTCAAAAACCTATTAGATGCGAACCTAAGGGACCACAACTTTTTTATTATATTATTATTACTATACAGGATTTATATAGTGCCAACAGTTTACACAGCGCTTTACAACTTGAGGGTAGACAGTACAAATACAATACACTTAAATGCAGGAGGAATCAGAGGGCCCTGCTCGTCAGAGCTTACAATCTAAGAGGGAAGGTCAAGAGATACAAGAGGTAATAACTGTGGGGGATGTGCTAATGAAGACGATAAATGTACAGTTGTTAGGTGGGAGCCAGAACTTTGAGGGATATATAATGTAATACAGACATAAAAGCGCACACATAGGTTGGACTTGTGTCTTTTTTCAACCTCACTAACTATGTTGCTATGTTAGCGGACATGTCACTGCTGATGTCCGCCGCTCCATAGGGATGAATGAAGCGTCCGATCAGGTCTGCCTGAAAAACTGACGGAAAGCCCGTGTGAAAGGGGTATTTAAGTGTGAGCAAGGACAATTAGAGAGAATGGGATTCTGCATGTTGAGGCATAGTTAGATGTAGGAAAACAAGCAAAAAAAACATTCAAGTGTGAATGGTTTGGTGTCAGGTGGTTTAAATTTTTCAGCATCTACCAAAAACGGAAGTATCAGTTTTGGTGAACAGGCCCTTTACCGCTTAATGGAGTACATTCACGAAGTGATGTTGCTGACTACGTAGTGTGCTCACATTAATGCAAGCTAGATTGAGTGTAGCATGCCCAAACCTACTTTGTTACCACACTTGCTAGTTAGTGTTGTGAATTTATTATATAATATAATCTTTGTTGGGTTGTTTCCAATTTGAAAATGTCATTAGTGATACATAGTAAAAATCAGGTATGAACTTGTCTGGCCTGCTTTCCAACCTTCTGCACAAGTATTTCCTTGATCTGGTCACATCTGCTGCCAAATGTGAGCGGAACTTGTGTGATAATGCCAACAGACATTTACCTCCAGCAATGACCTACATAAAAGCAGATGGGAGTGGCAGAATTTTTTTAGGAATGTAAGATTCATTGCTAAATGTAATACTAAGTTTATTGCAGTCTTGGAGCTGGTTTGGAACACCATATACTAAATTGATCCCAAACGTTCTACTCAATTTGACATTGACATACCAGCTAGGGAAACAACCAGAATCCAGCCTGCCTATTTGGCAATAGTTGAGCTCACCATGTCACCCCTAATATTACCTGATAAACCTGGTCACCTAATCTTAAGACTAACTTTGCAATATAAGTATTCCCACATCTACCCATCAAAGGCCTCTTTGTCATATAAAGTTGCATACCTCTAGTGCAGCCAGAAACACATTATTCACATTTCTGTTACATACCCAGTTACAGTCTGTATGCACACCAGCCATTCTCAACCAGGGTTCCATGGAATCCTTGGGTTCCTCCAGAGGTTGATAGGAGTTCCATGAGCTGTGGCTGATTGACCTCCTATCTCATGGTGTCTGGGGTCAATGCCACTTGACAACAATCTTTTTAATTGTCTGTAAGGGTGGCATTCTGAACACATCTGTAAGGGTGGAATTCTTCCATTGACTAGCATTCTTCTTGTTGACCACCAATGATAGGAGCATTCTTCCCACTGACCACCAATGTAAGGAGCATTCTTTTCACTGATCACCAGTGTAAGGAACATGCTTCCCACTGGCCACCAATGTAAGGGGCATTCTTCTCACTGATTACCAATGTAGGGGGCATTTTTCCCACTGGCCACCAATGTAGGGAGCAATTTTTTCACTGGCCACTAATGTAAGGGGCATTTTTCCTACTGGCCACCAATGTAGGGAGCATTTTTCCCACCGAGTACCACTGTAAGGAGCATTCTTTTCATTAACCGCCAATGTAAGGGGCATTCTTCCTACTTACCACCACTGTAGGGGGGCATTCTTTCCACTGAACACCAATATAAAAGGCCATAGTTCTTATTGACCACCACTGTAAGCAGCATTTTTCCCACTGACCACCACTGTAAGCAGAATTCTTTCCACTGACCACCAATGTAAGGGGACTTATTCCCAAGGACTTCCAATAAATTGGTTTAAGCAGGGGTTCCTCAAGACTTGAAAACTAGTTTAGATGTTCCTCTGAGGAAAAGGTTGAGAAATGCCAGCTTATGGTGATGAAGATATGAAGTAGCAAAGCCTAGAAAGAATGGAAGCACCACTGAAGAGCCTTGTGAAAGTCCTGCTCATGCTGGCAGTCTCTGTCTATTATATAACTACTGTATAATCTTTAGTCCATGTCTATAATCTATAGTCAGTGTCTTAAAGAGCCTCAATTTTATTGTTTTACATTATGGATAATGCAGCATAAGGTCGGCGACTGTTAGTGCTACAAAAGAAGACACTACATAGTGGAGATAGGCCAAATGGGAACTGTAACTTAGAGATATGATATGCCAGTGGAGGAGTGAAATTATATCAGCCTGTCTGATGTGGGTTTCCATAAAAAAATGTCAGAGGGGCATAGGATGGGAGGTCAGCGTGGCAATGTACAGGGGATCAGCAGGGCAGAGGATAGGATCAGCAGTTTGTAGGGCAGTGTAAGGGGCCATTCGTTTTTTAATACAGTATATAAGGTGTTAGCAGGGTGGAGCATGGGCGGTCAGCAGAGGAGTGTACAGGAATTGGTAAGGCAGCATACTGGGGGTCAGTAGGACAGAGGACATGGATCAGCAGAGCTGAGGATAAGGGTCAGCAGAGCCAAGGATAGGGGTCAGCAGAGCCAAGAACAGGGGTCACCGCTGGCAGGAGAGAGAATAGGGTCACTGCTGAAAAGGCACTGGGCAGAGCTCTTTCTTCCTTCTGTAGCGGTACCCCCGTGGGGGTTGCTGAGTATTGTGGTTCACCTGTCACCCTGCCCAGCCTGACATTGACTTCCTCAAACACCCAAAGTCAATGAATAGTCCATGTACTCAGTTTTGTATTTTTATTGAGGGAATTTAACTTGGCTGGTGTAAGGGATCTATGAGATGCCCATAGAATTCAACTTGGTTGGGACAACTATGTACACTCCTTGTACATACTACTCCTTCAGTCTCCTCCAGCACAACTCTTGCTTACAGACTGTAAAGCCTCGTACACACGATGCAACGATTGTAAGACCAAACGGCCCAAATCATATGTTGGCTGTATCTCGCATACTGACATGCACTAAGCGATCGTACGACCAAGCCGAACATAGTGACGTTTTACAAGCGTATAAAGAGAAAGTTCAGGTGCATGTAATTTGTGAATTACAAAAATGGACACTTCCGGGCATTCCTGACTTCTGAGCATGCGTCTTTTGCACAGTACAACTTGTTGGACCAACTTCTCTGTACACGCGGTACAACGGTCCTACGACCGCTTGTTGGTACAACCAAAGTTTTCTAGTCTGCTCATCCAACTCCTGTAGTACGACCGTCATACGTCGGCTGTTCTAATCGCACGTACTAAAATTCGGATGATCGCACAACAAGCGGTCGCACGACCGTTTTCATACGATCGTAGCATCGTGGGTACGAGGCTTTACACTTCCTCTCTCCAGCACAACTCTTACACTTCAGGCACGGCTAGCATGTGTATTTAGGCCTGACACTGGCTTCAGCCAGGCCTTAGTAGATGCCATATTACAGGCAGAGACCACGGGCCTCTATGGTGTAGCAATTAACAGTTTTGGTGCTAGTTGTCCTAGGTGAACTACTCATCCCAGTTAGCCCCGTTCTGGCACTTCCAGCCCTCCTGGCTGCAGCTGCCCATGATACCACAGTCCACTCCACTGGCTCTGCACCCACCTCAAACTGCAACCTCCCAGTTCTCTCAAGCATGCCTCCCCAGTCATGTCACTCACCAGCCCTCCTGGCTGCAACCGTTGGTTCCCTCCCGAAGACTTGCCCCGCAGTACTAGCTCCTGCTGTCCCCTCTTGCTCCTCCTGTGCCTCCTGTCCAGAACCTTCACGCTTTCTTGAAGGGCTCCACCCTGCACCCAAGCCCCAGGTCACTCCCACCCCCCGCAGCTCGGGGAGCTCCCTCAAAGGCCCCGACAGCCTAATACTCCATCTCCAGTTCCTCCACCCAAACTCTCCTCCCAGCTGGGCTGACCCTGGGTATTTGAGGCCTGCCCCCTGCCAATCCAAGTTGGAGATTGGTCAGTGCTCCCCAGAACACCCCAGACAGCTCCACCTCTCTTCCCCTCCTCTAGCACCTTCTAGAAGCAAGATAACCAAGAAGTGACACTACCTGTGAGTCACCGGCTGCTACCCTGAGCCACTCTCATCCAAGAATCAAAACAAACAGGCCTAGCTTCCAGAATGGCCTGCCTAAATTTGCCTACACTTACACAAAATTAGTCACTCTAGCACCTACCTACCTAGAGGGTGCTACACTTCCCTGCACAGTACACAGCCTGAGCACAGGCAGCACAATCTCCTTTCCCTTCGTTGCAGCTGAAATTAAATTCCATTACAGAGCTATCATCTGCACAGTGTGTAGTTGGCTACTGTGTTGCAGATTTGACCTGTGAAATTCCCTGGTTGGAACAGCAGCTCAGTTGCTGTAACCAGCTATACACTGTGCAGATTGTAGCTGTGTGTAATGGAATTGGATTTCAGCTACAGTGTGTGCTGTATGGGAAGGAGATCTTGCTTCCTTGCTCAGGTTGTACACTCTCAGTGGCGTTGCGGGCTGCACCTGGGTGACACCCGCCATAGGGGTGACACCAGGGTCTGGACTAGGCGGGGAAGGGAGAGGCTCCAGTGCTGTTCATAGAATTCCCAACGCACACGTTCCTGCTTTACAAATGACTTACTTGTAATGCGGGTGCAAAAGTAACCAATGGCTGGAACCGCATGTCATCAGAGCAAATAGTGTCACCAGCACACCAGGATCTTCAAATGAGTCCAATCTTTAATAAGATGATCACATTGTTACAGCAAAGAGTGACGTTATGGAGCTGCACAGGACCCCTTCATCAGACACATGCCTGATGAAGGGGCCCTGTGCGGCTCCGAAACGTCGTCCTTTGCTGTAACAATGTGATCATCTTATTAAAGATTGGACTCATTTGAAGATCCTGGTGTGCTGGTGACACTATTTGCTCAGGCTCCAGTGCTGGGCGCAGTGTGCTAGCATGGAGGGGAGCCAGTGGGCTGGCAGTGTCAGTGATTGCTAGCACAGCGCATTTGCCCACATCCCCTGCGGGGTGTCCCTGGGTCTCCAGCGCAGTGAGGAGGAGCCTGGGAAGGAAATCTCCTGGCGCTGAGGTCCTGGTAACTGGCAAGTCTGTGCCAGGAGCAAGAATCTGAGGATTTGTACAAGAAGAGGAAAGTGGATTTTTGCTGGGAGGAAATAAGAGTTTTTTTCGCTGGGAAAATTTGGAGGCGAGTGCATTTGTATTGAGGTGGGGGGGGGATTGTGCTTGTAGGGGGGATTTGGCAGGGGGGGGGGGGGTTAAATAAGATTTGTGCCGACGGTGGCTTGGGTGGGGGAATAAGAGAAGAGAATTTGTGTAAGAAGAGGGGTTTTATTGAGGAAGGGGTATGATTTGTGCTGAGAGGGAGGATTTGTGCTGAAAGGGGATATAGGGGGGTGAGGACTTGTGCTGAGGGGAAGGATTTTATGCTGGGAGGGGGGAAATGAAGGGGAAGAATTGTGCCGAGAAGGCGTATATGTGGTGGAAGGGGGTTTATGGGGGTAAGTATTTTTGCTGAGAGAGGGAATATGGGGGGGGTTTGTGATAAGAGGGTGGATGTGGGAAGTTGAGAGGCATTGTGCTGGGAGGGGATATATGGGGATGAGGGTCACTCCGCACATAGTTATTTAAGTTTAAACTTTGAGTTCTATTATTTTCTAACTAACCCAATAACGTTAGTTCCATCTCCTTCCACCTGTATATCAGTCATCAGGAGGTGTAGTAAGTAGCTGACTCTAGCAGTATGGGCAGGCCTCAGTTTACAGTGCCCGGGGCCCCTGTCATTGTGTGTAGAGGTTGAGAAGAAGCCAGGGGCATCACATGTAATGTACAGACTGCATTCCTCAAGTCACAGGTGGAATGCAGGAAGATCAAGGTAAAATAGCGTTACAGACGACATCCAGAGATGAAAGTTGTACAAAACATTTTCAAAAAAAAGATTATATTAAAAGAGGATCTTAAGTCTGGTTTAAAAAAAATAAAAACCAGCAGCTACAAACGCCATAGCTGCTGGCTTAAAAACAGACACTTACCAGGTAAGGCGTCACAGGTGGATGACCTCACCTCTTCACCCACGGTATGGTGTTGGAGATTGGCAGTTGGCCACCAAGACCAAAACATGGTCACATGCTATCCTGGTGTTCTGCTCCATTTGTACTTCAAATGGTTTAATACCATTTTTGAGCAGTACTGTACATTAAAAAAACTGCTCCATCAAAATAATGTCCACAAAATAGAAACAGCCACTTCAATAAACTAAAGTGGTGGTCCTGCTCCATTTGAATAATGGAGATAGGACAGGGTGGTCTACCAAGAGACATGGCCACTGTGCCCTAATAGCAAACTGACAGTGTCTCAACGGGCCCTTTCACACTTCTTCACACTTTTCTTATGCATGTTGTATTAAGACAGTCCAATTACTTTAAAATGGGCCTGAGGATGCACTAGAACGCACAAAAAAAACCCAAAAAAAACGTCCATACAGCTTTTTTTTTTTTTGCTATGCTTGTGCACAACAGCAATGCCTGAAAAAAAAAAAAAAGAAAAAAAATCAGATGTTCAAGGAGGTAGGCTGTATCTCTTATATGCATCATAAGGGTTTAAGGGTTGATTTTCACATTGGACGAGTCAACCATTAAAGTATATAAAAACACAAAACCGTATTTGTATTGCAGCATACCAATCTATAGATGTGGTGGCTGCATTTGTTTCTTTAATCATCTGTTACACCTGCCAGCAACACATTTCCTTTTCAAGGGTTACGCTCACCATCCTGGATTCATGGAGAGCAGTGTTGTCACCTGTGTAAGGCCTACAAAACACCTCCCCCTCTCCTAATAGGGAGATCTCCTAATAATATCTACCAGGGGGAGTTCTGTAGTCCACAGAGATCACTGCAAATATGTGAATGGATAACAGTGTAGAGCTAGCCACAAGCACAGTTCAAAAGATTTCTGGCG
Source organism: Glandirana rugosa (assembly GCA_018402905.1). NCBI lineage: Eukaryota > Metazoa > Chordata > Amphibia > Anura > Ranidae > Glandirana > Glandirana rugosa. Next base: position 408,876 of record BLSH010277180.1, read on the forward strand.
AGATGAATGATTAAGCTCTGAGGGGGTGGAGCGAAACATGTTGGCGGCGTGGCCTGGCTGGAGCCCAGGTTGAGGTTGCCACACTTCACCGATCAATGGGATTATTTAGATGTGTGGCTACAGGGAGACTGTCACATTCGGTGATGCCAAGAGAAGGGGCGAGCTCTCTCCCAAGCCAGCCAGCACTCATAGCAGTGGTGATCGTGGACTTACACCCTTCTTGAAGCCTGAGCTGCTCACATATTTGTTCCTTTCGGGTCAAGATGAATGGGTACTTTTGGTATTAATTGAGCAAAAAAGACAAAGCTCTTTCAATTGCCATAACAGATTGGCACTGCTCCAAGCCTCTACCAATTAAGCGCTATGTGGGTGAAACATGTCAGAGAGGCATGGCTAATGGGTGGGGATTTGAGCTGAAGCTGTCTTTCGTTAGCCTTACACTGCAGTTGAACACTGTAGGACTGATGTACTAAAACTGCAGAGTGCAAAATCTGGTGCAGCTGTGCATGGTAGTTTGTAGCCAATCCGCTTCTAACTTCAGCTTGTTCAATGAAGCTTTAACAAAAAACCTGAAAGCTGATTGGCTACACCAAAATTTTGTACTCAGTTTTAGTAAATCAACCCCAGTGTGCGGCAGTACCTGTATACTATAAAACTTTTTCAATAGTATATTTAACAGACTAAAGGGGGGGGTGCAAATAAAAGTTCATGGTTAGGGTTTATATATACACACTTTAATGCATCAGTTTAAAAAAAAAAAAAAATTATATATTATATATATATATGGAACAGTGAATGAAAAGTGGACATCAAGCCAGAATTCTATCTAAACTTTGTTTATTAAATTATTTCAATAAAAAATAAGCCATGTTAATACAAACACGGTTTTAGAATAAATAATACACAGCATGGGAACTTCATATATACACATAATATTATATGGTACAAATATTATAAATTATATTCACATGATGGAAAATTCAGATGGCATGACATCAACTTTGAGATATAATAAGCTGGAATGGCTGTGTAAAAACCGGGTGCAAAAATAATTTATACTTCATTATACGAGTCATTGGAAGGGTCTATATGTACATTTATATACACAGCGCCAATATTTACAGTAAGACAACAAGGCCCATCTGTGTTTAGCCAACATCAATCACAGGACATTCAACCTCAACCCAGAAGCCCCCAGGAGATGGGAATCGCATCGTAAAATCATACACTGATGAACAGCATCATGAGGATGCAAGAATTACTAGAATTTGTAGGGTATCTCAAGACGTTATGGACTTTCCAAGGGCAGATTAAGGAGGAGACATTTACTAAATTTACAACTCGTGCCAACATCAACCACAACCAGGCAAAACTCATGGTATGCCAAGATCTGCCAATGATGGCAGTAATAGCTTTCCATGAAAATGCAACAAGGAGAAAACAATTGCACATACATCACACATTCTACCAGCATATTCAGCTACAATAAGCCCCATTTCCAATAAGGAATTCCCCATAGGTGTTCAGATCAGCCATACTGCTGGCAAAAATTATAGGGGAAACTATAATGCAGTCTCTTTGCCTGACTATTGTGAGGGGCAAATCTTTACCAGACCGATGTGATCATGAGTAGCATTCATACAAGGTCATGCACAACAAGATTCATTCAACCTAATCTCCAAATTCATGAATTTTTTCAGCTCCCTTGGGCTAGTGGTTCAATACCCCCCCCCCCCCACCACCCAATCCCAACTCTTGACTCTTGTACAAATGGTTTGAGCAAAATATGATCCTCATGGAAGCCACTTCGGAGGACATGATGCTTTCTCATGAAGGCACCATTCCATATACGTTCAAGCAACCCACATGCAACTAGCAGAATACATTTTAAAAAGTATTTTTTTCAGACTGATGGCAACTGGTGAAAAATGACCAAAATATAAAATAAAAAGGAGTGCATTTGGCCAACCAAGATTCTTTTCTTGAACTGAAAATCAAGAACTTGGCTGGCTGGTATAAATGCAGATCATCCTTTTCCTCCATAACTCTAAATTTCACAAAGTCCCCTCATAAGTGCTTTCGTCTATCATAAACACCCCCACAAGACATTGACCAAAATACAAATTTAAACTCAATCACCCATAGCTATATAAAAACGCCTTATGTAAACTGCAGAGCAGCACTGTACAGTGGTAACCCATAGCAACGGTCAGCCCGCCGTGTGAAAATAGATAGGCCTTTACTCTTTAAGCAGAACTAAACTCATCAAATTAACCGTTTCACAAATTTAAGGCATTGAAGGCAAATTGATGACATTTAAAGGCATGCTGTGAATGCCAACTCTCCCAGTTGCTTATGCTGTCAAGCCATCTAATGATTGGTGTCAAATCTGATCACAATTGCACCACCATGGCAATGGCAGATCAAAGAGAGGCCAAGATGGCTGCTTCCTTGGCTGTAAATGATAGGAAGGTTTTGTTAT
>BLSH010277180.1:412708-426935 GCA_018402905.1 Glandirana rugosa
GGGAAAAACAAATAAGGACATTATTGGCGATTAGACGGTCATCTAGGTAATCTATTACACCCCCCCCCCCCCCAAAGGAAAAAAACCCTAAGCTACTACCCTTTAGCTGCAGAGGAAATGGCTGGGGATGTACACATGCCGTGCTCGCAACAGAAGTTACACTCCATCGCTTTCTGTGGGCGTAGCACCCGCCGAGCGAAACCCATTCAAGCCACCCCAGGATCTACATGCAAGGCATCAGGTTGCGGTACAGTAGTTTGGAAATTAGGGGGTAAAAAACATGCGGTGAGGTGACCCTGTCCACAAGGCGACAATGCTACTATGCAATCACTGCACATCAAGCAAAGCTTTCACCCTGCTAAAGGATACATTATCTAATGGATCTACTGGCAGATTAGCGGTTATTACAGGAATAAACAAAAAGGGCCCCATGTTATGTTCATGAAAAACAATATAATACATAGTTTATGTTCACGGGACCACCTTCCTTTACAGCATACAAGAAATACCACTAAAGAATAAGCTCTTCATTGAATAAGGTTGAACGCCCTTAGTTCCTCTGCCCTAGTTTACATAAGGATAATCTTGAAACAAAAATGGACATCGTAGGGACAGAATCACCACGTTGCTGGCTTTTACTGCTGCTTGCCCTTTCTGATGAAATACTGATGCTGGATCTTCATAAAAATACGGATCATACAACATTTCATAAATAAGTGTAATTGCACCTGATGCACAGACTTTTACACCATATAAAAATATATAAATCTGACATACAAAACAATAGGAAGGTTGTGTGGACCAAGGAGCAGTGTCAAAGGGATTTCTTCGGGCCCCAGTGAACTTTGAGTTTTCAAAAACAGCAGCAGTTAAGACATCCCTCAACAACTTTCGCATCTCCACCGTTCAATACATCAGGTAACCAATGGGTTGGAAGAAACTGTAAACTTCTTTTTTTGAAAGTCTTCATGATAGGATATTTAGGAGTACAACATAATTAAAGCCCTTTGGATGACAAGAAAGGGCTCATTGCTGTAGGAATACTCTTGAAGGCTAACCCACAGCCAAATTGGTGATACGTTGTGGAATAGTCTTTCAGAACTTTTCTTGATAAATAAAAAGAGCAGCATAATCTTCAGTGCTTTAGAACTTTTTTCCAGTTTGGGGTCCAGTTGTAACATTCATCCATTGTTGCACGATGATCACGGTAGGGGTGTATGGAATCATAAACTCACCCTAGAGGAACAAATGCCATGGTTAGAGGTATGGCTTATAGCACATGCAAACAGAACGGATAGCACAAATAAAGGCAGACCAGGTCACAGATATGGTACAGAACTGGCCGTAAGCGGTAAAGGTTCTCATTTATCCAGGTCAAGATATATAGTAGCTCCAGCTGCATGTGACCATCTACTACTAGCCATGGTGAAGACCTGAGTGTGAAGTCATCCTTTAGACCAGTGGTCTCCAAAACAGCAGCCATTTGCTTTCCTTTATCTAACCCTTGGGGGCATTATTCTGCCAACTGACACCAACAATGGGGCAAAATTCCTGTCCCTGACACCAACAATGGGGCACTTTTCCTCCCCCTGATATCAAAGATGAGATATGGTTTGCCCTCACTGATGCGCCCCCCCCCCCCCCCAAAGTCTGAATGGCCCTTTGTTTAGAAAGTTTGGAGACCCATGCTTTAGACCCTTCAGTGTAAGTGTTTCTCTTGCCCACTAACATCCAAAGGAGATTCTCATTTTCATTTTCTAACCCATACCTGAAACATTCAGGAAGAATCTGGTTACCATTGTCAGATACTATTTTCCAAGCCAACATCCGATACTCAAGCCCCATCGTTCCGAGCATGGCTTCTAACTTCATATTTGATAACACAGTGCCTCTAATGCACTGGGATCCCAATCCAAGTGGTCAGCTCAACCCAGTTCTCCTCTGTAGGACTACAGAACACATTCACCCTCTCCATACATCCATAACATAGGGAGAGTAATGCTGTACTAAATGTTTTCCAATTTTTTCCCCCCAGGAAATGAACAAAGCTTCCTGCCCCAGAACACTGGTCTGGAGTCTGAGCAGATAGACCCATTTCAGGTTTATCTGTTCCACCTGTATTTCAGAGGGAAATTGAAACTGGTGTAGGTTCTGCTACTAATTAACAAAGATAGCAACTTTTTTCAGTATAGAAAACCACTCTGTTAATGCTCCCTTCATATCTTGGCAGCTCTAGCAGAAGTAGGTGTAATCCACAGTTGGGAACGTTGAACAGGAAAATATTAACACTCCAAAAGGTTACAAGAGCCCTATTGGTGTGTTAATATTTTCCTGTTCAAAGTTCCCAAGAGGCAATTCAGCCCAAAATCCAAAGATCATGTAGGAGGAGAAGCAAGACTACCCTTTGTCTGCAATTTCTGTGAAACAATATATCACCACCAGATATGGTTGCTTACAATGTCCTAGAACAGGGGTTTTTCCAGACTAAACAAAGGGCCAAGTTTTACAGACTTTTGGGGACCGGAGTGTGGCCAGCGAAAGTAGAAAATATCCTGGTGTCAGAGGGAGCAATGATGACCCACCGTTGGTGTCAGTGGGAGCAATAGTGCCCCAAGGGCTGGATAAGGGCACGCAAAGGGCTCTGGGCTACAGTTTGGAGACCAATGTCCTAGAACATAGCAATTCAACTATTTAAATCTGCAAATGTTATCATGCAAAACATCAAGTTTTGGAGAACTAAAAATCAGTCTATACTCCAAACAGCAGAAAAGTGACTACTACTAGTAAAAGTAAGTGTTGTTGCTTGATGGTATAGACAAGGACTCACCCAAGCTCTACCGCATAGATAACCTGAGGGTACCTTGGTATAAGCAACAACACTTAGAAGGAAAAATTCCGGCAACTCAAATGCTTCTTCTGTTGAACCTTTATTTGGCACGTACAGCAATGCTACATCTAAAAACACGAACATGTTTCGGCCGAAGCCTTCCTCATATGAGGAAGGCTTCGGCCGAAACATGTTAGCGTTTCAGATCTAGAATTGTTGTACATGCCAAATAAAGGTTCAACAGAAGAAGCATTTGAGTTGCCAGAATTTTTCCTTCTAAGTGTTGTTGCTTATACCAAGGTACCCTCAGGTTATCTATGCGGCCCCTCAGTATTGTACGTGTCTGTACTTGGTTCATTTCTTACCTTTTTCGTGGCTTCACTTCCCAGCCATCTTTACATTTCATAAAGACCAGCTCACCACCAGGAGCTATGCGACTTGCATGAAGATCGTTTAGACAAAAGGTGAACCTAAAACAGAAAAATTTAGAACATTTACATATATTTGGTGAATGGAGAGGTTTTTATAAAGGGAATCAGAGTATAAACAATTGTCTTGCATTTACAGAATAGCTTTGGTTTTGGCAGCCCATTATTTTGCAAGACAATGAATAATGGAATGGACTTTAGTGGCTGAAACGTGCAACAAATGGCTCAACAACTTAAAAATAAAATGTTTAGCTTTCACACACACTGGTAAAAATAGGCCTAAACTTACTTCTGTTGTGTTTCTCCAGACTTCACGCGGATACGGCGGATATGCAGCTCCTGATCACTGTTGTTGGACACTGACCAGTAATTCTGCAGAGAGCTCCAGAAGGAATACCAGGATTGCTTAGTTCCTTCCCAGGTTAGCTTCATAGACAGCAGGTCACCAATGTTTTCTTCAGTGTACACCAAGAATGTGTTTGTGAAGTTGTAGCCAATCTTCTCAGGCCTAAACATTAAAGTATTCGTTGTCAAAAGAAACGTCAACTGAAGACATCTACTTCCTAAATACACCTGCTATTCCAGGTTACCTTAGGGATTAACCTTTGAAGGCTTTCAATGTATGAAAAGTTTAAGTGGTTTCAGAGCTGACCTGCCACCTCCCACATTCTCATTGACCCAACATGAACTTATTGGCCAACAGTAAAGTACAGTGTTGAGCCAACTAGCAACAGTACTGGTGTGCTCCAAAAGGGTTTTAAAGGCATGTTAGCCAGAAAGGACAGTTAGTTGCATAGTACAGTATTAATGGTTGCCCTGTAATTAATAAAATGTCAGCCTTAAGAAAAACCTTAGTTGGGCCAATGTGCAAAGTGCTCAGTTAGCTGGGGCCTCTACCAGTGGTGCATAGTATGTATACAAGGAAGAGGCTGGACACCCAGATCATGGGCAAAATTATATAAATCTAAGTCTGGTAGAGCATATTTTGTCCCCAAGTAGAACAAATATTCAAAATAGGATAATGCAAGTCTGATTCTTAACTGAGGGTCAGGCCAATAGTTTGTATGCAAAGAGCCTCTACTCTAAAAAAAAATTTCTAACAGGCGAGCTTATGTCCAGCCAATCAGGCAGGCACAACACTTACACAGTCAAAGACAGAGGTGCAGAGTCATTCACTGTTCCATACAGTTTCACAGTGAAAGTGGGTTCTGTAGAGGATTCTTGGTTCTTGTAGTCAAATATATGCATCTTCATTTGGTAATGGAAAACTGCAAAACAAAGAAATGAGATGTTAGATAAATAGTCTAGATCAGATGGTTCTGTTAAGTAGAAGTCTAACACAAAGCTTGATTAGATATTGACAAGCCAAAATGAATTTTCCAATTGCTAATCCATTTTTAATGCACCACTTTAATTCTCTGCTGCAAGTTCCAAAACCACATGTTTCCAGACCCAGCTGTTCCTTGCATTCCTGAGGAAAGCCCCTTTACATTTTCCTGTCTTGGATTACAGCTATTTCCCTTGGCCACACAAGTTCACCTTCATCCATTATAAAGGGAAGATGAAACAAGAATCAAAGTTATACCCCAAGCTTAAGATTTCCATAGGTTTCACAACAGAGGGAAAATGGAAGATATGTGTATATGGGGGGGTCCAAATGTTAATGGATGGAAGACAGTTCTTCTGGTTCCTAGTCACTGCCTACAGGGAGTCAGGACATACCTTTGTAAGGCATCTGAGCCCTTGTTTTCAGGTACATTTTGCTGTTCCTCTTGCTGGTGCTTTTTCTAGCGTTGTAGCCAATGGCGTTGCAGCGGTTCTTGCGGCAGCTCAGGCAGATTCCCTTCTTGAAGCGATTGGAGTCTGTACACTGGAACGCAAAGCTCTCCTTGTCTTTATTGATGAGGGAATCCACAAACAGATGGACTGACCTCTCATGTTCACACTTCACCGCTTCACCAATACCTGGAGCAGACCAAAATTATATTAAATTTCAACCCAAAGTCAAAGCTCTGGATTTTCAGTGTAACTTATAGCAAGCAGATAGGCTAAAGATAGACTCTGATGTAGAAATGGGGATGCCATTGTGTGGGGGAAGCCCAAAGCAGAGCTAAGCCTCCCAAACAACACCGTGGCAATCATTTAAAGTATGAAGACTACCTTAGCTCCTTAAAATACTAGCTTCCTGGTAGTCATGATGATTCAGTAGCTTCAATAATGTTTAAGCCACTACCTCGAAACAAGCATACAGATTCAGATTTTTCTCCATTACTATTCTGGGTTAGGGTCTCAAACTATTGTAAGTAAAATTTCTGCCACTAGATATCCTCTGTCTCCCAGACTGAATGATGACTAGCTTGGTAGAAAACCCACTTTCCCTGGAATTTGGTGGTCATGGACCAGCCACCAGCCTGTGACTGAATAGTGAAGGAGAAGCAGCACAGCGAGGAGTTTATATTTCAGTTAAACTGCTTTCTCCTGCTATTCACATACTCCTTCTAATCTGAGCACCACTGTATAATGACTACAAGAAGCAGATTCTAGGTAAAGTGCGGGTACTTGCATGCATTTAAAAAATTGCATTTAATGATGCATTATTGCAAAACTCCATTCAGAATTAGCTAATAAAGTCTTAAACTTACTGCCATAAGCGATTGCCCCAAGGACATCGGATAAGCCACAACCTGGCTGAAAGTCTCCACCATTGGGGTAGATATCGATATGGCCAATTGGCATCTGGATGCCAATGCTGACGCCCAATGCTTCTCTAGTATACGTGTGAAGAACATCTACGAAGTCTGCATCATCAGGGGAAAGACGTTTGTGGGCTTCAACCCCTTCGAACATTGGGCCTGCTGGGTCCAAACCTGGGAAAGAAAAGGTGATAATTAGTGATTCATTCGATCTTTTAAGTCAATGTCAATAAAATAGAGCTGCTAGTATTTATCTGCATCCTTATAAAACAATCCATTACAGACAGGCTTTCTGTATTTCCAGCTGTGTTCTAAGGAGTCACAACTGTATGTAACATTTAAGTTGCTTAGATCACTGTTGAGAAGGTTGGAAGTCACAATGGTCCTAGATGTTTGTCTTTAAGTCAAAGCAATCAAGGTCTTATTTCAAGCTTCCAGCTAGGCTTACCCTTGCTGGCTCTTCAGTGGTGCAGATGAAAAATGCATATGCTTTGGATTGTAGCTAGCAGCAAAGTTAAATCACATCAGTTAGCTGAGAAAGCCAAAGCGCTTTCAAGAGCTAGCTTGTTTGAAAACCTAAAACCCAATTCCAGGAAACTTGAGATTTGCTTGTTTGGGTCTAGGGCAGTGGCCTCCAGGCTGAGGCCCATGGGCCAGATGGGACCCTTTGCTTGTCTTTATCCAGCCCTTGGAGCACCACTCCACCCACTGACCAACAATGATGGGGCACCACTCCACCCACTGACCAACAATGATGGGGCACCACTCCACCCACTGACCAACAATGATGGGGCACCACCCCACCCACTGACCAACAATGATGGGGCACCACCCCACCCACTGACCAACAATGATGGGGCACCACCCCACCCACTGACCAACAATGATGGGGCACCACCCCACCCACTGACCAACAATGATGGGGCACCACTCCACCCACTGACCAACAATGATGGGGCACCACTCCACCCACTGACCAACAATGATGGGGCACCACTCCACCCACTGACCAACAATGATGGGGCACCACTCCACCCACTGACCAACAATGATGGGGCACCACTCCATCCACTGACCAACAATGATGGGGCACTATTCCCCCAAACTGATACAATGTGTCCCTATTCTTTATATTAAAACCAATGGTGGGGCATGGTTTACTTCCACTGATGCCGGGACATTTTCCAATTCCACTGGCCATAGTCTGGCCCCCCCTACAGGCTGAAGGACAGTAAACTGGCCCTTTGTTTAGAAGGTTTAGATACCCTTGGTCTAGGGAATGCTTACCTGATCCTCAGCTCTTCTGCAATGCTAGACCAGTTCCCGCAACTTCTTCCCTTCCATGCTCCTGCATCTAAGGTCCTGACATCATCAAGACCAATGCAGGATCCATGTACTGGACGTGAGGACGCCAAGGGACAGGACAGTCCTACTACCGGAGCAACATCTGCTGGGGATCAGCTAAACAAAGGTGCTTCTACTCTCCCCTAGACCTAACTTTCCTGGAGTTGGGCTTTAGGATCCTTCAGCTAGAAACCTTTCAATAGAATTTTTATGCAGAAAAATATTTAATTGTCTGACAACTAATACTATAATAGCACAACTTGAAAATAATCTGATCAATTTTGTTTCCTACAAGAGACCTCATTCTTCACGAGTACAGATTAATCTGTTTAAGGGGGCCCTTAAGCTTAATATTACAATAAGGATTAAAAGATAACATTCAGGAGGAAAACAACGTAAAAGATATAAATTGGCTCTGTTCCTAATGGTAGCACATTTTCTAAACATGGTCAGCATCTGGCTTGTAGGGTATTAATACAAGCCTTCTTTTTTTTAAGTAACTTGTAAGTATAGACATATAAAACCTGACTTTGGGGACATATGTTTAAAGAATATGTTACCCTAATATATGCCTGCTGTACCATGTACTTGTATGAAAAAGTTTCCTGTCCTCTTTGTATTGCTTCCTTTGTGTGAAATCCCTGGTGTTCCTGCCAGCCCCTCTGCTTACCTATTAAAAACTGACCACACTAGGCATGACAGATTAGCACTCTAGCTGTATTAGGAACTCAGCCTGCTCTCCTCCAATGATTCACTGGGAAGACCGGTGTGATACTGTTTCTCCTCCCCTAGCTCTTATGCTACAAACCGGTACATTTTTCTGCTTCACTGATGTGCGCTAATGAGGCTGCAGAAGCATGTAGGCATAGGGCACACACCCAGTCACATGGAGAATTAGAGGCACCTGTATCATTTACACGTGCTCATTATTTGAACTTGAATTTTAGATCTACTGGTCTATTAATCCAAGCAACTCTGTTACCTGCAAGGCAGGAGAGAGGACTAGGTTTATGTAAAAGGTATTAAGAAGCTTGACATAGGTCATCATATACCTGTAATACGTCCAATTGTTCCATTCACATAGTTACCAGAAAACCCAGCAACATGCGCCCCAAGACTGTACCCAATGAGATGGACATTTTGGAGGGACAAATTAGCTTTCTCCTGTAAAAAGAGAGAGACCATTTAATACATAGATTTAAAATAAAGCCGTATACAAAGATTTTGCCTTTTAGTGACTACATTACAAAGCGGTTTGGGCCTACTGCAAACAGCTGAAGGGCCGCTTTTGAAAGCTCTATCCAATGTGACCAGCACTCCTCAATTTTGTTACCTCTGCTTAAAAGCAGGAAAATAATACAATGTTAAAAATATACAGGAGAGCAGGAGCCTTGAGGGCATCATGGTGACCTTTCCAAGGGACAAATGGAACCAACTGCACAAGGTGACTTAGTTTAATGGTGAAAGGAGCTTGAGTGAGGCAAATCAATCTTTAGATCAAGTCCAGGATCTCACTTCAACAAAAAAAAAATTGTCAAGAGGACAGACTAGGGACAAAGCAGAGGAGGGGACCCAATCAACATTTTATGAAGGACCACAATTTTCCTTTTGCCCTTTCATACGACACAAAGAAAAAAAAAAAGTTTATGGAAATACAGGCATTTAAGAATTTTTATACTTAAAGCCGGGAAGGAAAGATTGCATTGAGCAGACTGTTATAAGCAAGAGGAGGGTGGACGGTGGTGAATGTTAAAGTATCTTCAGGAAAACAGTTTTTGTTCAGATCAAGTGGAGAAGCTTTAGACCCTGACAAGTTTTAATGCTGTCTGCATCTCCACTGGGGAGGTTTATCGATATCTGTACTTGCAATCTACTGTCCCCAAGAAAGAAAATGATGGAAGTCCAAAATGTTTGAGTTGGCTCCAGAACGAGGTGGTAAAAGGAAGTCTTTGACACTTGTTCCAGGTACAATGGTCTTAGAGGGGCAATAACCATTCATTTGGGAGATTTAATTTAACTTGCTGGTGCATCTCTGGGAGAGGAATTGAAGGAACATTTCCCAATGGGACAAAAATTGCAAAATAAATAACCTGGCAGGGGGTTTAACACTGGCCATGATGGGACTTTTCCCCAAAGTTAAGGGACTTCTACAACAAAGGAAAGTTACCTGTAACCAGTCCATTAGTCTGGCAGTCTCGCTTCCAACAAACTTTGTGTTATTAACAGCATCGGGGTACAGCTGATGGGCAAGGAACATCCAGTCCACCACAATGATGTTGGAGTGTGGTTCTCTCTCCTGAAGAGCAGAAACCAGCTTGTGCAACCAGCTCTCGAACAGCCCACTCATCTGAAGAGGAAAAAAACATGAAGAAGATTTAGCGAAAAGTGGCACAAGTCTCTACGTCCTACTACATTAATGAAACAATGACTGGACAGCAAGAGAATACACACAATTCACATGAGTCAGTTGTCTTTCAAACACAAAAGTTAGATAGTTGAGATTTATTAAGAGACCTGTCCACTAATCAGCATTTAGGCACTGTAATAAATAACAGTTCATACAACTTGGAAGGACAGCTTTGCATTGTGCATTGGACCTGTGATATATCCCAAGTTTCTCTGTGACTCATTACATTCCTGTGATTGACCCCAACTGAAAAATGGTCTACTAACCTTTTCCAATCAATTCCCTTTCTCCACATCCTCCAGCAGCAGCAAAAATTGCAGTTGTGTGAGAAACACACAATGCACAAGAGGGACAATTTAACAAAAATGTTGAAAGGCCTAAAATATAGACAGACCCAAACAAGAGGGTCTGCAAGGATATCCATGCAAAGGAGTTTGGGTGCATTGTTGACCTTACCCAATGAGAAGACCTCTAATCGCTGCTTATGTGAAGATCTAAACAAGCCTCTTTGGATTCCATAAAACCTTAGTGTTCTTCCAAAGGTTGTAAAGGGTTCCTTGAGCAATAAGCAGTTTCTTTCTCTGAGAAGCAACCATTGACACCTATGAATGTTTGCACTACTGTATGGGGACCATGCTTCCCACTGACCACCGATGTAAGGAACATTCTTCCCACTGACCACCAATGCATGGAACATTCTTCCCACTGACCACCAATGCATGGAACATTCTTCCCACTGACCACCAATGCATGGAACATTCTTCCCACTGACCACCAATGCATGGAACATTCTTCCCACTGACCACCAATGCATGGAACATGCTTCCCACTGACCACCAATGCATGGAACATGCTTTCCACTGACCACCAATGCATGGAACATTCTTCCCACTGACCACCAATGTATGGAACATTCTTCCCACTGACCACCAATGTATGGAACATTCTTCCCACTGACCACCAATGTATGGAACATTCTTCCCACTGACCACCAGGCTAATGTATTGTGAGCTGCAGATATAGTAGTTATTGGAAAGGGTTCCCCAAAACCTGAAAGTTATGTCAAGGGTTCCTCCGTGTTAAAAAGGTTGAGAAAGCCTGGTCTAAACATTCACCTAGTGGTTGGTGAAAACAAGAACCTGGCTTGGGCCCAATGATACAAGCTTATAAAATAACCAAACATCTGTATTTATTTGCAGGGTCAAGAACCTCATGCATCATGAAGAATGCCATGGTACCAATGTTATATACGGATCACTTAGGCAGGGCCTCACAGCTCACACTGCATAGGGGTCAGTCAACCTAATGAAGATTGTACAATGAGATGGTAACATGTGGCCAGCATTAGAAAAGAGAATTGTGGGGACTCTTTAATGTGTTCTCTAAAAAGGTTCAAATCTATTTTGTTGTCAAGTATTAAAAAAAAATAAAAAAAAAATAAATAAAAAAATAAACCACACAAGAAAGAAAGCAAATTGCTTTCACTGTAGAATAGTAAATAGTAAGACTCCCAACTGTTCACAAAAAGTAGATACTCACAGTCCATCCATGGATAACAATGAAGGTCTTGGCAGAGGTGTTGTAATTGCAGTTCTGCAGGCACTCGTCATTCCCTGGATCCAGGTAGCAGCCTTCATCAGGATTGCCAGAGAAGTGGGCATTAAACTGGATATGGGGTTTCTTGGCAGCCAATTCCTCCTCAGCCTCTTTCAGTAAGTTGGCAATAGTGTCATCTGCAAGCAGCAAATAAAGGAAATGTCAGTTATTCTACAGAATTTATAGAGTGCGAAGTTTGCAGAGCACTTTATAACAAAAAAAAGAGGGAGACAGTACAGTTACAATACAATAGGAATAGCCAGGTCTGGCTCATGGGCTTACACTCTAAAAAAGAAAGGGGAAACTGATGCAAAGTGGAAATAAAATTTTACCCCAGGGTGCATTATGAAAAACTAAAGCCCGCTCTTTGATGGGGTTTAAATATTCTTTTGAAACTGCCACTGTAGCTTCATATACATCTGAGGGCCAACTCATGAGGTTTTATTGCTAGGAATATCCATGATTAATAGCAATGCATGCTGTAGCGTGGTAAAGGATAGTGCTCGGAGTGTGCAACCTAAATGAAAAAGCTTTAGACCGCATGCCTATGGTTACTGCTCTTCATTGCACCTAATGCCCTCAAGTACCCAAGATGGCAAAAAAAAAAAAAAAAAAAAGTATAAATATTAATAATATATATATATATATATATATATATATATATATATATATATATATATATATATATATATATATATATATATATAATAAAATATTAAGATAATAATTTTTTAACTTTTATAATATAAAAATAATATAACAATAAATTAAAAAGGTCTTCACACACTCTTGAAGATTCCTGCCTAGTGAGAAACATTCTAGTTTTGTTTGTTGCCAAGGAAGGCATGGGGTATGTCTTGCGGTGTGTATTATCTGACAACATAATGTGCAAACACGGAACATTGAACACACTAAGCTTTCCCATGACAGCTGGCAAGATTGATACATTTTGGGAATAATGGATACATCAAGAGCCTGCAATTATTTAATCATTGCAGGGCGACGATGACATAAAAAAAAAAAATAAATAAAATCATCCTGCACTGCTCTACCAATGTAGCATACATTTTTTTTTTTTTTTTTCCTTAAATGTGAGTGACCATGAAATTAAACTATACAGACAAGCCCAGAACTAGAAAATGTGCAGCAAATAGCACAGGAATCCAATATTGATTAGGTGCCTTTGCTAAGCCAGGTTGGTATCATCTGAAAACTACCACACCGCCCCCTTGATGCCACTATAGGTACTACGACACGTGCCAAGTATCTTTGAAGCATCATTTGAAGTCCAAGTCAAATGCAAAGTTGCAGCAATGCTTCTGACACACCCACATGATCAAGTTCACTGCAGGCGGAAACAAAAGAACCAGTAATTACTGAACGCAACCCGTGAGAGCCCCAATGGTCTATTTGCTCTCAAAACAATTCAGCTTGACAAAACCAGTTATTAAATCAGCCAAATGAAAGAAAGATATGATTGCAGTGTTTGCAATTGAAACAAGTCTCTGAAACGTTGATTAAAATGATTTCATACAGGGGGTTAGAAGAGGAAATGGGAGTTAAAGTGTTAATTTTTGATGTACAAAAAGAGAATAATAAAGAGTGTTCCTGCATACAATGGTGGGCATTAGAGAGAGGCCACTAACTGCATGTGTGCAGCCCAATTAGGACACTTTTTGTACAATATGGGGGGGGGGGAGTGGGCTAGGAGATTATTAAATAATGCCAAGTTCTTTGAGACATCTGAGCCACTGGCAGAATACGTCAGGGAATAGAGCTGGCAATGTGTTCATTCCGGGTAGAGTAGCGTTTTGCATAATGAGACATCTGCCTGGAAAACTGCAACAATGGAACAACTGCGCCTAATCTGTTCTGGTTGCACCTGTAACAAAATGGCTTCAACGAATATATGCTGGCATTTAAAGATAGGGGGGGAATAAATGGTAATGGAATTAGAGGTTGACAGGCTGGAGACCAAGAGACTAACTTGGTAAAATGTATGCATGTCTTACACACATACACAAAAAAATATAAAAATATACATATTTTAATTATAATATACATAATTATAATGTTAATGATAAATATAAAAATATAATAATAATAATAATAATAATAATAATAAGCATTACAATTTGTTGTGATCATTGTGTACACCAAACAATAGAAAGGAAGATTAGCTAAAATAAATTGCTTAGGGACAATGCAACCATTTAGGTTTTGGTCTGGGCTTGTGGATCACAAAAGGAAACATTAAAAACAAAATGTATTTTCTGCTTGGGTTTGTGTTGTGCACTTCCTTCTAGCCTTCAATGGAGAAACGACAAATGAATGAAGACAGACTGTCATTAGACACTCTAATTAATGTCACTCTCTCTATAGGAACTGTTTTGGGGGAGGTTCTGCTTGTTGTTATGTTTTTGTTTTGTTTTTTTTCCCATTTTGGTGAAAAGTTGCATTCATCTGTTTGGTTGTTTTTTTTTTTTTTTGGGGGGGGGGGGGGGTGAAACTTGCTGCATGCTGGGCATACAGCAATTTTAGTCAACATTTAATTACCAAATAGATGAAAAATGCCTATCCTATGGCTAAAATAACAGAATAAGATCAGCACTGAGACAGAAGTGTTTGTTCTATGCAGGCACCCCCCATAAGCCACAATGTAGCCCAGCTTAGGCAAAGAACACTATTAGTGGCCAACTCATAGGCAAGCTACTAAGGAGATACTACACAAAATACACAAAAACTAATAAAATAAATACAAAAAGTTCAGCAAAGCTAGAAATCAACTGGGAGAAGACCGATATAAACATTTATGGCACCACCAGAAGCCACGACGCAGTGCAGTGCAATGAACATTACTTATGAGCAGCAAACAACCCAGGGACAAGCTACAGAATTATTAGACAAAATCAGTTAAAAAAAAAAAAAAAAA
>BLSH010277180.1:512730-524495 GCA_018402905.1 Glandirana rugosa
GGGTCTCTGCAAAAAATAAATAAATAAATAAATAAATATATATATATATATATAATGTTTGGGGGTTCTAAGTCATTTTCTAGCATAAAATACTGGATTTTTACTTGTAAGGAACAAATGTCAGAAAATATTTAGTCTTCAACCACTTCACCTCCGGAACAATTTCCCAGGTTAGGACCAGAGCACTTTTTGCGATTCGGCACTGCGTCGCTTTAACTGACAATTGTGCGGTCATGCGTCGTTGTACCCAAACAAAATTTGCGTCCTTTTTTTTCCCCACAAATAGAGCTTTCTTTTGGTGGTATTTGATCATCGCTGCGTCATTTCTGATCACCGCTATAAACAAAAGAAGGGCAACCATTTTGCAAAAACACCCAAATTTCTTACTTTTTGCTAAAATTCAAATCCAGAAAAAAAAAATATAAAAAAAACATTTTTTTCACCCGTTTTGGCTGATTTATATTCTTCCTCATATTTATGATAAAAAAAAAAATCGCAATCGGCGTTTATTGTTTGGTTTGCGCAAAAATGGGCGCGTTTACGGATGGTGAGAATTCATTTCTGGGGTTTTTATTTATTTATTTTTTTTACTAGTAATGGCGGCGATCTGCGATTTTTAGCAGTACTGCAATATTGCAGCGGACGTGTCGGACATTTTTGACACTTTTTTGGGACCAATGACATTTATTCAGCGATCAGAAATTTAAATGTCCACTGATTACTGTATAAATGTCATTGGCAGTGAAGGGGTTAACCTGCAGGGGGAGATCTAGGGGTTAACTGTGTTCTCTGGGTGTTCTTACTGTGGGGGGGTTGGGCTACCATGGGCATGAGAGATCTAACTGATCCCAGTGACAGGGATCAGTAGATCACCCATGCCTGCACTGTCAGAATGGGGAACCGCCGTGTTTACATCGGCAGTTCCCCGTTCTTTGCCTGTGGCTGCTCATCGCGGCTCGCCGCCGGACATCAGGTCCGCCCGAGCCGCGGGCACACTCCTCAGGAGTGCGGCGGGCGCCCCCTAGCAGCCATTCGCAGATCGCCGTCTTTTTACGGCGATTCGCGGCCAGCGTCCACACCGCCGCAGTAAATATGCGGTAGGCAGTGTGGAACTGCTTAAATGGTTAATCTAAACTCTTCTATACACGGGAGTTCAACCCTTTGATCATTTGAAACATTGTATCCTTTTACTTTTATCTGCTTGACTTGGCAGTCTGCCCAGATAGGAGAGACACAAGTCGCTTGGACTTTAGAAGATTCATGGGGAGACTTCAGACGACTTTCATTGACTTCTATTACAGTCAAGTCGCGCTGAGTCGCCCCGCAAGTCAGACTCCATTAACTGCACTGAAAAGCATGGTAATGCCTGATGAAGATCGCAGGGGGGGGGTCAATCGAGATCTCGATTTTAATACGATTAATCGTGCAGCTCTAGTCCTTATTAATTCCCCCCAGTGTAACCAAATATAAGGAAGACAAATATTTTGCATCTAAACCAGATTAAAAATCCATTTTCTGTGCATTGATTTTATTAGTCTTTTTGTTTTTGCTATTCTGAGTTCGCAAAATCTTACTTGTGTGGCAGTTCATTTCAGGTTTTTGGTGGAAGATCTTTTTTTATCTCCTCTTCTGATTATGTCAGATGAGCCTGAAAATGCCACGCCAGTAAGACATTCTGTATATTTTGATGATTTGCAATAACTGTTTATGGTCTCCTGTGAATAGGGCAGGATCCGCCCCTGAGGAATACACTCAATAAAGTGGCCCATGAACTTCATTTGCTGTGTGAACTCCTCAATAAACTGGAAACAGAAGTTCAGTACCAGGAAACCGTTGCCAACTCTTTGAAGGTAAGAACATCGTTTTCTGTTCATTTGGGCCTTGCAACTATTAAACGCATTATAAACCTTCCTTCCTGTACCTTGTGTTTTTTACCTGCTTCGATCGTGTAGTTTCATGGTGTCGTTAGTTGACCTGTACACAAAGCCTATGATATTCCCATTCAGGTGTCCAAAGTTATAGTATATGTGAAGCAACCCATTCAGTTTAGATACATAATCTAAATATATACATACAGTGTGTGTGCGTATATGTATCTATGTACAGTGCCTTGAAAAAGTATTCACACCCCTTGAAATTTTCCACATTTTGTCATATTACAACCAAAAATATAAATGTATTTTATTGGGATTTTATGTGATAGACCAACACAAAGTGACACATAATTGTGAAGTGGAAGGAAAATGATAAATGGTTTTCCATATTTTTTACAAATAAATATGTGAAAAGTGTGGGGTGCATTTGTATTCAGCCCCCTTTACTCCGATACCCCTAACTAAAATCTAGTGGAACCAATTGCCTTCAGAAGTCAACGTATTAATAAATAGAGCCCACTTGTGTGTAATATAATCGCAGTATAAATACGGATGTTCTGTGAAGCCCTCAGAGGTTTGTTAGAGAACCTTAGTGAACAAATAGCATCATGAAGGCCAAGGAACACACCAGACAGGTCAGGAAAAAGTTGTGGAGAAGTTTAAAGCAGGGTTAGGTTACAAAAAAAATATCCCAAGCTTTGAACATCTCATGGAGCACTGTTCAATCCATCATCCGAAAATGGAAAGAGTGTGGCACAACTGCTAACCTACCAAGACATGGCCGTCCACCTAAACTGACAGCCGGGTAAGGAGAGCATTAATCAGATAAGCAGCCAAGTGGCCTACGGTAACTCTGGAAGAGCTGCAGAAATCCACAGCTCAGGTGGGAGAATCTGTCCACAGGACAACTATTAGTGGTGCTGTCCACAAATCTGGCCTTTGTGGAAGAGTGTCAAGAAGAAAGCCATTGTTGAAAGAAAGCCATAAGAAGTCCTGTTTGCAGTTTGTGAGAAGCCATGTGGGGGACACAGCAAACATGTGGAAGAAGGTGCTCTGGTCAGAGGAGACCAAAATTTAACATTTTGACCTAAAAGCAAAACGCTATGTGTGGTGGAAAACTAACACTGCACATCACCCTGAACACCCCATCCCCACTGTGAAACATGGTGGTGGCAGCATCGTGTTGTGGGGATGCTTTCCTCCAGCAGGGACAGGGAAGCTGGTCAGAGTTGATGGGAGGATGGATGGAGCCAAATACAGGGCAATCTTAGAAGAAAACCTGTTAGAGTCTGCAAAAGACTTGAGACTGGGGTGGAGGTTCAACTTCCAGCAGGACAACGACCCTAAACATACAGCCAGAGCTACAATGGAATGGTTTAGATCAAAGCATATTCATGTGTTAGAATGGCTCAGTCACAGTCCAGTCCTAAATCCAATTGAGAATCTGTGGCAAGACTTGAAAATTGCTGTTCAGACGCTCTCCATCTAATCTGACAGAGCTTGAGATATTTTGCAAAGAAGAATGGGCAAAAATGTCCTCTCTAGATGTGCAAAGCTGGTAGAGACCTCCCCAAAAAGACTGCAGCTGTAATTGCAGTGAAAGGCGGTTCTACAAAGTATTGACTCAGGGGGGCGCTATACAAATGTACCCCACGCTTTTTTAACGTATTTATTTGTAAAAGAAATGTTGACAATTTATCATTTTCCTTCCACTTCACAATTATGTGTCACTTTGTTTTGGTCTATCACATAAAATCCCAATAAAATACATTTACGTTTTTGGTTGTAACATGACGAAATGTGGAAAATGTAGAAAATGTCAAGGGGTATGAATACTTTTTCAAGGCACTGTATGTGTATGTGCATCTCTTAAAATTTAGAATATAATCAAAAAGTTAATTTATTTCAGTAATTCAATTCAAAAAGTTAGACTCGTATTTTATATAGATGCATTACACACAGTGATATATTTCAAGCATCTCTTTGTTTTAATTTTGATGATTATGGCTTACAGCTAATGAAAACCCAAAATTCAGTATCTTAGAATATTGCATAAAACCAATAAAAAAAAAAAAAAAAAAAAGGATTTTTAATACAGAAATGTTGGCTTAGTGAAAAGTATGTCCATGTACAGTATAGTGTGCACTCAATAGTCAGGGCTGCTTTTGCATGAATTACTGCCTCCAATGCGGTGTGGCATGGGGGCGATCAGCCTGTGGCACTGCTGAGGTGTTATGGAAGCCCAGGTTGTTTTGATAGCAGCCTTCAGCTCAATTGCATTATTGGGTCTGGCGTCTCTCATCTTCTTGACAATACCCCACAGACTCTCTATGGGGTTTAGGTCAGGCGAGTTTGCTGGCCAATCAAGCAGAGTGATGCCATGATCATTAAACCAGATACTGGTACTTTTGGCAGTGTGGGCAGGTACCAAATCCTGCTGGAAAATGAAATCAGCATCTCCATACATTTGGTCAGCAGAGGGAAGAATGAAGGGCTCTAGAATTTTCTGGTAGAGGCCTGTGCTGACTTCAGATTTGATAAAACACAGCAGACCAACACCAGCAGATGACATAGCTCCCCAAATCATCACCGCTTGTGGAAACTTCAAACTGGACCTTATGCAACTTGGATTCTGTGCCTCTCCACTGTTCCTCCAGACTCCGGGACTTTGATCACCAAATGAAATGCAACATTTTCCACAGTTCGTGATGATTTGGGGAACCATGTCATCTGCTGGTGTTGGTCCACTGTGTTTTATCAAGTCCAAGTCAGCACAGCCCTCTGTTACTGAAATAACAGAGGCAGCAGGAGATTAGGGAAGTTAACAAGTGGCTCAGGAGCTGGTGTAGAAAGCAGGGTTTTGGTTTCATGGAGGACTGGGCGGACTTCTCAATTGGTTACCAGCTCTTTAGAATGGACGGACTGCACCTAAATGGGGAAGGTGCAGATCGACTGGGAGTGAAGATGGCCGACAAGTTAGAGGGGCTTTTAAACTAGGTGACGGGAGGAGGGTCCAGATGTAAGGATAGCCAGCGAGCAACAAGTTTCAGAGGGTAGTATTGGGGGCATTAGTGGTAGGTTGAATAAAGAACCTAAACCTGAGGTAAGGATACTTACAAGTCCTATGTGTAACCTCCGAGCAGCCAAGAAGAAGATTACATGCGTCCGGACAAAACTACGTGGCTTGTTCTCTAATGCCAGGAGTCTGGCAGACATGATGGGAGAACTAGAGATGCTATTGTATGAGGAGGATTTTGATTTTGTGGGAATTTCAGAGACTTGGTTCAACAGCTCTCATGATTGGCTGGCAACCATTCAAGGGTATTCTCTATATAGCAGAGATAGGGAGGGGGGATGAGTATGCCTGTATATCAAGAATGATGTACAAGTGAATGTTGGGGATGACCTCACTAATGGAGCAAAGGAGGAGGTGGAATCCTTAAGGGTAGAACTACAAAGGGGGGAAACCAGGGGAAAATACTACTGGGAGTATGCTATAGCCCCCCCCTAACCTGGGAGGGGAGGGGGAGGCGGACCTCCTATCTCAGTTTGGAATGGTGGCAAGGATGGGAAGTGTCATTATAATGGGGGACTGTAATTATCCAGACATAGACTGGGTGGAAGGAACCGCACATTCGTCTAAGGCTCGTCATTTCCTAAGTGTCCTGCAGGACCATTACATGGGTCAGATGGTAAATGCACCAACAAGAAACAAAGTGTTACTAGACCTACTGATTACTAACAATACAGACCTCCTCACAGATGTGGAAATAAGGGACAATTTTGGAAACAGCGATCACAGGTCAATTAGTTTCAGTATAAATTGTACAAATAGGAAACATAAGGGGAATACTAAGACAATTTCAAAAGAGCCGACTTCCATAAACTATGCTCCTTGCTAGAAGGTATTAAATGGGATAAAATACTAGGAACAATGAACACAGAGGAAAAATGGTTGTGCTTTAGGAACATATTAAATAAGGGTATTAGTCAGTACATCCCATTGGGGAATACATTTTAAAAGAGCTAATAAAAGTCCTGGGTGGCTCAACTCCAATGTAAAAATGCTTATAAAAGCAAAGGAGAAGGCCTTCAAAAAATACAAGGCTGAGGGGTCATCATCGGCATTCCAATTATACAAAGAATGCAATAAGAAATGGCACATAGCGGAGGAGAGTAAGAAAAATCCCAAGAAATTCTTTAAGTATATAAATAGTAAGAGGGGGGGTCTGATCATATTGGCCCCATAAAGGATAATGAAGGGAATCTGGTTACAAAGGATGGAGAGATGGCGAAGGTTTTGAATATATTCTTCTCAGTCTTCACAAGGGAAATGGGGGGACTTCAGTAACCAAAGCTGTAATTTTTATCCTCAGGGCTCATCACAGGAGGCACAAAGGGCAACAAAGCTGATTTAAGGGATTGGAGGACCTCACCTATGAGGATAGATTACGAGCACTGAACTTAGACGCTTGAGAGGGAATATGATTTCATTGTACAAATACTGTACTGGTGATCCCACAATAGCGAAAAAACATTTCCGCGCAAAGGAATATAAAAAGACATGCGGCCATTTAATAAATTAGAAGATATGCAGTTTAACCTTAACCACTTAAGGACCGGAAGGATTTCCCATGTTAGCACCAGAGCACTTTTTGCGATTCGGCACTGCGTCGCTTTAACTGACAATTGCGCGGTCGTGCGACGTACCTAAACAAAATTAACGTCCTTTCCCCCCAACCCCCCCCCCCCCCCCCCCCCACAAATAGAGCTTTCTTTGGGTGGTATTTGATCACCTCTGCGTCATTTCTGATCACCGCTAAAACAAAAAAAGAGCGACAATTTTGAAAAAAAAGAACCAAAATAATATTTTTTACTTTTGCTAAAATACATATCTAAAAAAACACATTTATTCATCTGTTTTGGCCAATTTATATTCTTCCTCATATTTGTGGTAAAAAAATGATTGGTTTGTGCAAAAGTTCCCACATTTATAAACCATGAGAATTGATTTATGGCGTTTTTACTATTTTTTTTTGTTACTAGTAATGGCGGCGATCTGCGATTTTTATCGGGACTGCGATATTGCAGCGGACATGTCGGACATTTTTGACTCCAATTTATACAGCGATCAGAAATTGAAATATCCACTGATTACTGTATAAATGTCATTGGCAGTGAAGGGGTTAACCTGCAGGGGGTGATCTAGGGGTTAACTGTGCTCCCTTGCTGTGTTCTAACTGTGAGGGGGCTGGGCTGCCAGGGGCATAAGAGATCTAACTGATTCCAGTGACAGGGCTCAGTAGATCTCTCACATGCTGCCTGACAGAGCGGTCATACTGCTGGAGAGTGCGGCGGGCAGAGTGCTAGCCCGCCTGCTAGCCGCACATGCGCGAGCCGCTGTTTATAGACGGCGATTTGTGTAATCGTGCCACTCTGCAGCAGTGAATCTACGTGAGGCGGTCCGGAAGCTGTTAAACTGCTTAGAGTATTCTTTATGGTAAGAGCAGTGAGGATGTGGAATTCTCTTCCGCAAGCAGTGGTTTCAGCAGGGAGCATGGATAATTAAAAAAAAACTATTAGGCACCTAAATGACCGCAACATACAGGGGTATACAATGTAATACTGACATAAACGCAAACACACAGGTTGGACTTGTATCTTTTTTCAACCTCACAAGCTATGTAAATTAACTTTTTGATGATATTCTAATTTTATGAGATGTGTGTGTGTGTATGTGTGTGTGTGTGTGTGTATATATCTCTCTATCTCTCTCTCTCTCTCTCTATCTATCTATCTATCTATCTATATATATCTATCTTGGTAATTTCTCATTTTATCTATTTCAGGAGCTACAGACCGCCCTTGAGAAAGATTTCAAAGCAGCATCTCACCTAAACGAGAATATTCCTGTCCACCTTCCCAAGAAAGGCCCCAGCAGGTATATTAAAAGGGTGGAGGGTATACAAGAAATGATGGGTGGCAGACTGTGTGGTTAGCGCTGGGTTCCTGGGCTCAGTTCCTACAAAGGTGTCTGCATGTTTGTTGCATTTCAACAGGTTCCTTTTCAGATGCTCTGGATTCCTCGTACAGTACAAAAACACACCAGTAAATTAAAATCTGAAGTAAACTCTGAAAATACTCGCCTCTGCTCCAACAATGCAACATCAGCCTGGGGCCCCTGCCGGTGCTGACATTTTCTCCAAGCCTTCTTGATTGGCTGGCCAGGAATGGCGTGCTTACCATGCATGCACGCAGAAATTAAAGCGGAGTTCCACCCAAAAATGGAACTTCCGCTTTAAGCACTCCTCACCCCCTTACATGCTACATTTGGCATGTCATTTATTTTGGGGGGGGGAGTGTGTCCCCAGGTTTCAGAGGGACTTCCTGCCCCTCTTCCACCTTCCGCCTCTGGGCCGCCTAGGCGACTCCTCCTCTCCTCCTAGGCGGCCCCTCCCTCCTGGCAATCTTCTGGGACACGTCACAGGTCCCAGAAGATTGCCTGGCCACTAGGGATGCGCAGCGCGACTCGCGCATGCGCAGTGGGTGCCCGGCCGTGAATCCGGGCCGAGTGCCCACACTAGGAATGGCGGGGCCGTCGGGAGGAGGGGGGAGACGAGCGAGGCTTCGGGAGCAGCCGTCGCTGGACCGGGAGACAGGTAAGTTACTGTTTATTAATAGTCAGCAGCTACACTTTTTGTAGCTGCTGACTTTTAATAAACAAAAAAAAGTGTGGAACTCCGCTTTAAGGTGTGCTTGGAATGCACTCTGAGCTGTGCATTCACTGCTCAGTATACTTTCCATAGACTACTGCGAACAGGCAAGTAAGTTTGTCTTATTGCAGAAGAGACATAGCATACTTCTTCTGCAATAAAGAGCCGACCTGCTTGCAGTTCTCCAGTTTTTCAAGTTTAGTTGCACTTTAAAAAAGAAAGTGTTTTGGTTGTTTTTGTTTCTTTCCTTTTTTTATGCAAACACTCTGAGATAGAAAGTTAAAATGAGTGCATGCAGGCATTTCGGCAAAGTTTTGGTTCTTGTGGCTTTTCTGGAAGATGTCTCAGCAGCTCTGAAGGAATAATAGCAGATCCGGGGTATCCAAGTAAGCCATTAGGCTCCTATATTTATAAAAGACCATCACTGCACAGAACAATGTGGCTCCTTCCAGTCCTGTGTTCTTTCTTATTTGATTGCCAGTAGTAATTTGTTAAAACAAGTACCAAGTGACTGATAAGAGAACAGAAGAAAGGGAGAATTAGGGAAATAGATCTGCGTATTGTCTGTAGGTTCTCATACATCCGGGGCATGGTATATCTAGTGGTAGTTGGTCACATTTAGCTGGACTTGCTCTGTAATGTTGAAGACGTTTTGGAGTTTATCCAAGTCCTTTATTCACTTCTGATGAGTGTCAGGAACACACCCCAGCATTTACTGTATATCTATAAAGGTTATCCAGGTGGAGGCCTTCAACACCAGTCTTCCGCAACAATTCACACCTTAACCCCTTTTCGCCTAGGGTAAAAAAATCTTAATGCCTAAGCACAATTTTGCAAGTTGACACGTGTTAGTAATACCATACACATCATCACAACTATTTTGTGCATCCAGGACAAATTGACCTTTCATTTGGTGGTAAAGGGTAGTGGATATCTCCAGAGCGATATATACAATATCTCACAAAAGTGAGTACACCCCTCACATTTTTGTAAATATTTTATTCTATCTTTTCATGTGACAACACTGAAGAAATGACACTTTGCTACAATGTAAAGTAGTGAGTGTACAGCTTGTATAACAGTGTAAATTTGCTGTCCTCACAAAATAACTCAACACACAGCCATTAATGTCTAAGTAGCAAAGTGTAATTTCTTCAGTGTTGTCACATGAAAAGATAGAATAAAGTATTTACAAAAATGTGAGGGGTGTACTCACTTGTGAGATACTGTATATATTATTTTTGGTTTTTATAAAAAAAAAAAAACTCCCCCCAAAAGAAAATCTTTACTATCATAACCCATATTATATAGTTAGTTGTTTGTACCCACAGTCCCCCCCATCCTTGCGTGGGTGGTTCGGGTCGTCTCTCTCACCTCCCCCGCCGCTCTTCCTCCTCAGTTGCTTCTGTTCTGGTTCCCCTGGCCATGCGGCGACAGCCACCATTTTGCCGGAGTCGCGGCCATTTTGTGGTGGCTTTTGGCCTCTAGTTTTTGGTTGGTCTCCTGATGGGCAAATAGCATGTGCTTTGGCGCCGTTTCCTCATTCTGGACGGCGCGGTCGACACATGTGGGGGAGCTCGCAGCAGCAGCAGTGGAGGCAGAGTGTCAGACTTCAGCAAGTATAGCTGGCTTCTCCCTGGGGTGCTGGTAGCAGCGCAGTGCGGGTGCTCCTGTGCATTTCCGGACCGCTGTGCGGGGGCAACTGAGGGTTGGCCTGTGGTGGGTGTGTGGCCTGTAGGCCTCACTAGTGTCCGGGGTAGCACAATGGCGGCTGAACCGGGCATGTCTGTTCCGGAAGGCTCCGGCGGCGCTGGGACCTGTAGTCCCACTTGACAAACTGACTTCAATTCTGGAGGAGTTTCTCGCCCGGGTGGAACCGGTCCGTGGTAGGGGGGTGGCGAAGCTGCGTCCACCCCCTCCCCCATCCTCTGAGGAGGATTCGGAGCCGTGGATAATCGATCCGGCAAGGCTGCCGCAGGGAACCAGAAGCATCCCTGGCAGTGCAAGTCCGGGAAGGCAGAGGAGAAGCCCGCCTCAGCATGATGGGTTGCCCCCGCCCGACGCTTGGGTTGGGGTCGTCTTCTGGGATTTGCGGACCGGTGGACTGCCCGCATCTCTGATCTTTGGGTGTCTTCCAGGTACAAGATAGAGCTCTGTACCCTGCCCCCGGACAGGTTCTTACCCTCAAATCTGAGACTCCCTCCGGGGCGTCGGCAAGCTCTCTTTGGGGCTGTCCAGGCTCTGTTCGAGCAGGGGGTGATTGTCCCGGTCCCTCCTGCGTAACGGTTCCGCGGGTTTTATTCCAACCTCTTTCTGGTTCCAAAGAAGGATGGAGTCAGGCCGGTCCTGGACCTAAAGGCGCTCAATCACTTTGTGAAGGCATGCAAATTCAGAATGGAGTCAGTCCGTTCTGTCGTGACCGTGCTGCACCAGGGGGATTTCCTGGCTTCTCTGGACATCAGGGACGCGTACCTCCACGTTCCCATTTGTGCTTGGCATCAGTGTTTCCTGCGTTTCGCGGTGGGGGACCGCCGCTACCAGTTTGTGACTCTCCCCTTCGGCCT
The DNA here is from genome assembly GCA_018402905.1 of Glandirana rugosa. NCBI lineage: Eukaryota > Metazoa > Chordata > Amphibia > Anura > Ranidae > Glandirana > Glandirana rugosa. The sequence continues at coordinate 523,882 of BLSH010277180.1, forward strand.
AGCCTCCGCTCCGTGAGTCTTCACCAAGCTGTTGGCTCCGGTGCTGGCTCTGCTGCGGCAGAGAGCCATTGCGGTGGTGGCATATTAAGACAATCTGCTCCTGAGGGCGGAGTCGGCTCCTACCCTGGAGGACAATGTCTCGATCACCCTGGCTTCCCTGCGGGATTTCGGCTGGTTGATCAATCTTCAGAAGTCAACGCTGGTTCCATCGCGCCGCCTAGAATATCTGGGCCTGATACTGGACACAGAGCAGGCAAGGGTGTTCTTGCCTCCGGCCAAGTTGCTGACGCTGCAAACTGGGGTACGGGCTCTGCTGTTACGACGGTGGTCTTCCTTAAGTTTCTGCATGCGGGTGTTGGATCTCATGGTGTCGGCCTTCGAGGCTGTACCATATGCCCAGAGTCACACTCGGCTCCTGCAGCGGCCGATTCTGCTGCAGTGGGACAAGTCTCCGTTGTCTCTGGATCGGGTGATCAGGTTGGATCACTAGACCAGGGGGGCTCTTGCCTGGTGGCTGTGGGCCCCGGCGTTGAGTCTGGGAAAGTCGTTCCTTCCCCTGGAATGGTCGATTGTCACGACCGACGCCAGCCTGGGGGGGGGGGGGGGGGGGGGGG
>BLSH010277180.1:549691-577424 GCA_018402905.1 Glandirana rugosa
ATCGTCACCCCTCCTCAACTTCTAGTCTATTCATTTAGACGAAAAGTCACGGGGGACCTCGAGTTGACGAGGACGTGACGTTCCCTATGAAGATATCAAGGGGCCTCAACCCGAAATTTCTACTCGTCAGAGAATCCGGTTACTTTTTACACGTCCACACCTGTTTGAAATCGTGAAATTTTTTTCGCGGTTTCGAAACGGACAATCTTACCGTCGACAGGTGAGGGTTGATGCGATCCCCGTCACAACACACGCTAAGTCACGTAGTGTGTCGAGAAAACAACGAAACCTGTTATTACAGCACACTGTACAGAATTGCATGGCAATGTACAGCAGTGCAGCACATCTCACTGCTGTACAGCCCCATTAAATGAAGTGTACATTTTTTACACTTCAGTAAAGTTTGTCCAAAGCAACAAAAGAGCTGTGTGATGCACTGAATCGCACACAACACTGCCCCTAGCGTAGTTGGGAGTGGACAGCTGCCATTCTAACAGGCAAAGCTTTGGCGCTTTTTTTAAAGTGCTAAAGTTTGTCCACACCTGCACATTTTTCATTGGCCTAAGAGACTGCTCATCTTTAAAGCCCAACTCCGGGGAACTATAGAAGTATCCCTTGCAGTGCAGGAGCAGTTGAGCTCCAGGGGGCACTGAAAAGCAGATTTACTTATCTGATCTTCAACTCCTCCCCACTGCTAGTCCGGCCCCTGCAGCGTCTTCTGCCCTAAGGGCCTGACATCAAAGCCAGTGCCATGTACGGATGCAAAGGAACAGTCCACTGCTGGACCTTGGGGGAGGTATATCTGCTGGAGGATCCGGTACGTCAAGGTTTTTCTCCTCTCCTTTAGACTAAACGAGCAGCTAACCCTTGCAGTGCAGGCGCAACCCAACTGCAAAGGATAATGTTATAGTTTCCAAGAACTGGGCTTTAACAGAGAAGTACGTTTTTTGCTTTTCAGATTTGTACTTTCCTAGATGGATGCATCATCGGTGCAATGCAGCATCTGTCCCCCGGAGTCTGTACACTGAGAACCGAGCCATCAATCACCGCCAATGGCTTGGATCTCACAGATTCCCAAGCGGAAAGGTGTTGGCTGTCACTCAGCAGCTCTCCTCTCTGCTCCTCCACGTTCACTGGAGCGATGAGCTGTGGAGGGGAGGGGAATGGCCGTCTCATGCTCTCAGCAGCTCGCTCAGACGGCTGTCAGTCCAGGCATCTGGCGGATCCCAACTCCTGCAGTCGTGATGACGCGCTGCCTGTCCCGGCTCCAGTGACCTCAGCAGAGAGCGGACTTTAACTGGTTCCGGACCGGCTCGCGTACATTTACTGCTGCAGAGTGGCACGATCCTGCGAATCTCCATCTATAAACGGTGCTTCACTTGTGCGCGGCTAGCAGGTGCCCACCACACTCTGCAGCAGTGTGGCCATGGGTCCAGTGGACTCTTTGACCGCCGGCTACCTGCGATTGCCTGGCAGAGAAGAAAAACGGGGAACCGCTTATGTAAACACGGTGGTTCCCCGCTCTGTCAGGTGGCATGTAAGATCTACTGATTCCTGTCACTGGGATCAGTTAGATCTCTTATGCCCATGTTAGCCCAGCCCCCTCACAGATAGAACACGCCCAGGGAACAAAGTTAACCCCTAGCTCTCCCCCTGCAAGTTAACCCCTTCATTGCCAATGACATTTACACAGTAATCGGTGGATATTTAAATTTCTGATCTCTGTATAAATGCCAATGTTCCCAAAAAAGTGTCAATAATTTTCGACATGTCCGCAGCAATATTACAGTCCTGATAAAAAACGCAGATCGCCGCCATTACTAGTAAAAAAAAAAAAAAAAAATTTGTAAAAACACTATCAATTCTCATGGTTTGTAAATGCGGAAACTTTTGCGCAAACCAATCAATAAAAGGCGCTCGTAGTTGTTTTTTTTTTTTTTGTTTTTTTTACCACAAATAGGAGGAGGAATCTATATCGGCCAAAACCGATGAATAAATTTGTTTCTTTATATTTTTTTTTTTGGATAGGTATTTTAGCAAAAAGTAAAAAATATATATATTTTTTTTCAAAATTGTCGGTCTTTTTTTGTTAATAGCGGTGATCCCAGAGGGGATCAAATACCACCAAAAGGAAGCTCTGTTTGTGGGAAAAAAAGTGCGTACATTTCATTTGGGTACAACATCTCACGACTGCGCAATTGTCAAAAAGCGACGCATTGCCGGATCGCAAAAAGTGCTCTGGTCCTACAGTGGGAAATCCTTCCGGGGCTGAAGTGGTTAATCCACTCTCTGCTGAAAACAGGTCACAGGAGTGCAAAGCTAATTGCACTTCTGTGATCCATAGGAGAAGTATGGCCAAACGAGCCCAGGCCATACTTCTCCTTTAACCACCTCCCACCTGGCTACTGTACATATACGGGCCGGGTGGGCGCCTCACCGTTCTGAGTGGACGTTCAGGAACACAGCACGGCTCGATCCTGTGATCATTGTGATAGAGATCGGGATATGGGCGCTGTAATTGGCCCTCCCGATCAGTGAGAGCTCAGTGCGGGGGGGGGGGGATCTGCAGCTCTGATAGCTCTCTGTAATGAAGATGATTTTATACAGAGAGCTGTTACAGATTGCCCCACACATAGTACACCAAGCACCACTGATACCCCTGTCCCCATACACCTGTCCGTGTCCCCATAAAACATCTGTACCAGTCCCCAAAACATCTGTCCCCCATCACATCTGTCAGTCCCCAAAACATCTGTCTGTCCCCCATCCCCGCCAACACCAAATAAACCCTGATTTGGGTTATTTTTAACGAAGAAATATAGCAGTATCATTTTTTGTCAAAATGTATGAAGAGAAATGACTTATTTGCAAAATTTTATAACAGAAACAAAGAAAATGCATTTTTTTTTAAATTTTGTCTTTTTTCATTTGTAGCGTAAAAAATCCCCAGTGGTGATTAAATACCACCAAAAGAAAGCTCTATTTGTATGAAAAAAAATGATAAAAATGTAATTTGGGTACAGCGTCGCATGACCGCGCAATCGTCATTCAAAGTGCGACAGCGCTGAAAATTGGTCTGGGAAGGAGGAGGGTGAAAGTGCCTGGTATTGAAGTGGTTAAGGACAGTGGTTGTGGCCATGTCAATCATTTCTTGATATTTCTGTGGCTCTGTATATACAGCGGATATACAACCTAAGGGCTTGTTCACACTTGCTCAAAATATTGACGCTTATCAAACGCACCTATAGCGTTAATGCGCATTAATAGGTGTGTTTAATGAGCACTAAAAGAACTCCCCCAAACGCCCTATGCGTGGTTGACATGCATTTTTGCTGCGTTAAAACCGCACCACAAACGCCTATCATTAACTGTAATGTACAAGCATGCTGAAAATGCATGCCAGCACATTTGCAGCACATTTGCAGCAAATTAGCTTCTTACAAAAATATTGGTGCAAGTGAAGTGTTGACTCTGCACACTACTTTACACTGACTGACAGCCACAAAATTAATAGAAGCTTAGGGCTTGGCAGATGTCTCACCATCTTTGTCAGAGGGTCCTCTGTCCATCATAATACGTTTTGGAAACCTTAAAGTATAACTAAAGGTTAAACTTCTTTGTTTGGATTGTCCCTAGAACAGTAGTGGAGGAGAAATCTTCCAATGGGAACACTAGTTCTGGCTACCTGGGCGATTCCAATTTTCCTTTCACTTGGCTATGGGACAGGAAGTGAAGGGAAATCTCCCCAATGGGACGCAGATGTCAAAAAAAGAAAAAAGGGGGTTATGACACTTCCTTATTCTATTTAAAATGGAAAAAAAAAAAAAGAATGTTTTGCCTTTAGTTCCACTTTTAAAGTGGTTGTTTGCCCACAATAAAAAAAAAAAAGAACCTGTAAGACAAAGGCATAATGAGCTAGTATGCACCGCATACTTGGCTCATTATGAAATACTTACCTTAGAATGAAGATCCCACAAGGCCGCCCGGTCACCACTGACGGAGCTGACCTGTTCCCTCGGGGGTTCCATCCGGGTTCGCGGGAGTCCTCCATTCCGGCAAGGTCTGGCACGATACGCCGGACCTTCACTGCGCATGCACCGCTGAGGCACGCAAGGGGAACATCTCCTAAACCATGCACGTTTAGGAGATATTCATTTTACCTACAGGTAAGTCTTATTATAGGCTTGCCTGTAGGTAAAAATGACCTACAGGGGGATACAACCGCTTCAAGCAGTGGCTGGCTTAGGCAGCTCTTACTATGTAGACATTAGTGGATGACGGTGACCGCAACAAACTTCAACAACAGTCTTCCATAGAGTGTACACAGGGTTTAGACTCCTTGGTTGGATTCAGTGTTGGACAAGCTCATGGAAGAAGTGTAAGTAAGTGGGTGCGAGGTGAACTTTCTGTCCTGTCCCTTTACTGTGAATGATCTTGGTGACCATCTCTTTATCCATTTCAGCCCTGGAATATTTGCCCCTAACCCTCCACCACTCCCCCCCCCCAATCCTAACAGGCTATTTTTTGCGATACGGCGCTGTGTTACTTTAACTGGCAATTGGGCAGTCGCGTGACGATTCCTTTTTTTTTTTCCCTCACAAATAGAGCTTTCTTTTGGTGGCATTTTTATTTTTTGCGCTATAAACAAGAAAACGACCAACAATTTTGGAAAAAAAAATATTTTTTACTTTCTGCTCCAATACACATCCAATAAAAAAATGTAAAAAATCAAAGGTTTTCATCAGTTTAGACCAGTGGTTCTCAACTCCGGTCCTCGGGACCAACCAACAGGCCAGATTTTAAGTATTACCTTGGGGAGATGCAGACTAGAATACTGCAATCATGGCGCAGCAAATTATATCACCTGTGATGTATTTCAGTTATCCTGCAAACCTGGCCTGTTGGGGGGTCCCGAGGACCGGAGTTGAGAACCACTGGTTTAGGCCAATATGTATTCTTCCCAAAAAAATCCCAATAAGCGTATATTGATTGGTTTGCGCAAAAGATATCGCATCTACAAACTGTGGGATATATTTATGGAATTTTTATTTATTTAGTTTTTTTTTTACTAGTAATGGCGGCAATTAGCAACTTATAGCGTAACTGCGATATTGCAGAGGACAAATTGGACACTAACTGACACTTTTTTTGGGAACCAGTGATCAGTGCTAAAAATATGCAATGACACTGGCCAGGAAGGAGTTAACATCAGAGGTGATCAAAGGGTAAAATGTGTGCCTAGCCAGTACTTGGAGGTGCTTTTACTATTGGAAGGCATTGATCCGTTTCTCTGCTTTACAGGAACACAGGATCCATGCCTTCGGAACTGACAGAATGGCGATCTGCCCTATTTACATAGGCAGATCGTTGTTCTCCCTCTGTACTGAATGATCGTTGGGTGCCGGTGGACATCGAGTCCGCAGTAACTGTTGATCAACTCCCGCTGTGCATAATCACAGCAGGAGCAGGTTGCCGGTGGCGTGCAAGCGCACCCCAGACCCAGAAGAGTCGGATCAAGTACTAGGTATGTCATCCGGCGCAGCCATGCCAATTTGCCACTGTTCATCTAAAATGTGTGCCTAGCTGGTGTTTCAGTGTAGTGGGGGAGGTGCTTTTACTAGGGGAAGGCATGGATCTGTTTTTCTGCTTTGCAGGAACACAGGATCCATGCTTTCTGTACCGACAGAAGGGCAATCCACCTTGTTTACATAGGCAGATCGTCATTCTGCCTGTGTACAGAACGATCAGCAGGTGCCAGCAGACATTGGGTCCGCAGGTCCTGCTGTGTAGATACACAGCGGGAGCAAGTTGCATGGTGCACACTCGCGCCGATACCCGGGAGTGCAGGATCACATGTGTATATATACGAGATGCTGCACAGCCGCCCTGTAGCAGTAAATGTGCTATAGAGCAGTCGACAAGTGGTTAAGCAGCAAAAGTTCTGGCAGGCAAAGAAGTGTGTGGGGCCCCCAAGAGGTCTTCTTTGTTTTCTGCCTAAGCCACAAGAGTATTTCAGATTCCTCCTACCCTGTTACATAAATGCACACGGAGCACATAATAATTTGTAATCTATTCCGTCTTATTTATCTCCCCCCCCAGGTCAGTTCTTTATTGTAGAGCAAGATATCAAAGAATTCACCCAGCAGAAGGTGGATAAAAGATTCCATGGAATGCTGAACATCCTGCGACATTGCCATAGAATGCGGGAGCTGCGTGGTAAAGGAATAGTGCGCTATGTTATCTGTTAATTGCCAAAAACGCACCAGGAACCATTCAAATCCTTCCTATGAGAAAGTCATACATATTTATTGAATCGTACTAATTAAAAGGAAACTGTGCTGAGACAATACTTTGGCTCCCCGGCCGTTGATATAAATGTTTCAGTACTTTAAGTTACTGATTGGGAATTCTGACTCTACCTAAATGTTTTGTTTAAATAGAGCAGTAAAGGACCACTACCCTTTGTCTGTATTTTATTGCTGTTCGTGTCCCTATTGGGGTGTTTGTCTCTTACTACTTCTTCTTCTTCTTACTTCTGATGGGACACTTCTCCAGCAGGGACAAAGGCAAACATATTTTTTGGCAGAGCTAGGAAAGGTTAGGACTTCTGTGACAGTGGATTGTATTACTGGTGATGCCCATACCTCACATTTCTTGTACAGGCATTACAGGGACAGAGAGTGAAAATACCCCCCCAATGGGGTCACAGTAAACCTGGGTTCACACTAGTGCGATTTGTAGAATCAGATCACATGGTTGTGGACACCCATGTGATCAAGGGTCCTGTACGAGTTTGGTACAATTTGAGTGGATCATACAAATCCATGGCTCAAATCGCACCCCAGAGACACCGCATTTAATTTGCACAGGAAAAAAAAACAACCTTGTGAAGTAGAACGGTTTTCTCAAGCAGTAGGTGTTTTCAGTCAGGTCCTAACCAGTGTTGATGGAATGATTCTCCTTACAATGGAGTCGCACCCAAAAGTGGAACTTCCGCTTTAAGTACTAGTGACCCCCTGACATGCCACAATTGGCATGTCATTTTTTTTGGGGGGGTACCTAGTTTTCACAGGTACTCAGCTCCCACTTCCGCTCCTGGCACCACTGCCCTGAGCGGAAGTTCACCTCTCCCCCATCTCCCCCTGCAATCTTCTGGGACACGTCACAGGTCCCATAAGATTGCACGGTCATTTGCAGCATGGCTCATGCATGCGCAGTGAAGCCACAGCCAGGCGCCAACACTTGCACTGCCGGCACCACTTAGAGGAGGGGGAGAGGATCGAGGCTTAGGGCAGCCACATCAATGGACCTTGGGACAGGTGAGTATTTTTTTTTATTAAGTCATCAGCTACACTTTTTGTAGCTGCTGACTTTTGAATGGGTAGAACTTTAAAGCGGAGTTCCACCCAAAAGTGGAACTTCCACTGGTTGGATTCCTACCCACCTCAGGTGTCACATTTGGCACCTTTCAGTGGGGAGGGGGAAGAGGACACACCTGTCTTTAGACGGGTGTCCTTTTCCACACATCCGGGAGCTCGGGCCGACTGCAGCCTGGCTCCCTCCTCCCTCCTGGCTATGCTACTGGCCGCCTGGCCAATAGCAGAGCGCAGCAGAGCCTTGCGCATGCGCAGGAAGGTGCCCGGCGTGAAGCTGTAATGCTACACGTCTGGGTTCACTTATCCGCAATGGAAGCGGCTGCACCCGATCCGAAGATTGCTGGCGGGTGCCGACATCGCTGCACTCCAGGACAGGTAAGTGTCCTATTATTAAAAGCCAGCAGCTACTGTATGTGTAGCTGCTAACTTTTTTTTTTTTTCCAGCCGGACCTCCGCTTTAAGCACTCCTTTCCAGGAGTAGTGGCTGAATGTCGGCTTGAAGTGAGGACTGGGTGTTCAAAGAGGAAGGTGCCAAATCCAAACTTGTATAGTCCTGAGCTATAATTTTCTTTAGATTTTTGTATTATTAAAAAAAAACACGTTTTCGGTTCAGACGGTCCTCCTTCTTCAGGACTTGGTATACATGAACAGAGTGCGAACTGGTATGAGGGGTAATGGCAGTAATTGTTCAGATGCTGATTAAAGAACCTTGCTTGACCATACCTTAATTACTCTTTAGGAGGCCTTTTATCAATCCAGTAAATGCCTAAAGTGTTTGTAACTGTTAAAAACAATTCACGGACAGCCCTTCTCTTTTATCCAGCAATAACACACAGTGTAAGTGCTCAAAATGAAGCTTCTAAATACCTTTTTTCTGATATCTTCAGGCCGGTCACGTGACTCCCGGCCGCTCTCCTACTCCATCTACGGGCTACAGTTGCAGGGACAGAGATCTCACTCTGACGCCAGCCAAGGAAGTCACATGACCGCTGTGCTGGCCGCTCAGCCCCTCCTGCTTTAGCCCTTAGATGGGTGAAGAAAGCGGCCGGGAGTCGCATGACCGGCCTGAAGATATCTGCAAAAAGGGATTTAGAAGCATTGTTTACAAACGCTTACAGTGTATTATTGCTGCATAAAAGAGAGGGGCCGGTAGTGAATTTTTTTTTGCAGTTTACATTACCATTAATAGCAGCAGGAGAGGGCAGCAGAGACAGCTGACATGCAGGGAGAGAGGGGTGCTGCGGATTATGGAGGCATGTAAACTGACCATGGTAATCAGGGTTCAGCAGCCATGATTACTGTAGTCAGCACAAGGGGGGGGCCGGCAGGATCAGCCAGGGTTTTTACAGTTTAGAGAGGGACAGATTAGACAGCACAAGCATTGTGCTGTTTAATCACCTAGAAGGGGGAACTTCTGCTTGTCTGCCTCCCCTTCCCTTCTTCTTCAAGTTTTGGCACTTTGTCTTCTTCCTTTTTTTGGGGGGGCAGGGGGTACCTGGTTTTGACAGATATCCACTCCCACTTCCGGTCGAATTGTCGCAGCAACAATGCGTTTCCTTCATCAACAGACAGTGTTGACATGGGAATCCCTCCAGCTGAGCCATTGTATTTTCCCTTTGGGGTGGGAGAGAAGACAGTGATTATTGCTAGTGGCTATACCAGGAAAATTCGACAGGCTGGTTGTACCCAAGTTGATTGCTTGATCAACTTTGTACATTCAGCCTGCCCACCATGCATGGTTGGAATTTCGGCTGGTTCCTGCTGAACCGGCCGAGATTTATACCCTCTATGGCTGGCCTAAGGGTCCTGTAGTAAAACAAATTTGTGAAGCACACCACTGTTGTCATACTACAGCTTTACAATTTGGCCCATACATGGCTAATCAATCTCAACAGTTGCTTAGGGGAGCCACTAAGGCAGGCTTCGCAGCAAAGCATTACATCTAGGTGCACATTGCTGCAAAACACACATAAGGTACAAATGGTGTTGTGGCGCCTTTGATTTTGACACACTCACATTGAAGCATGCTGCAATCCACAGATGAGAACCATTTCCATGTGGCAGTGTGGCTTGTTTGGTGCATTGTGGTGATTTGACACCCTACTGAAAATGAAAGGGCTGCCCTAATGCAACTCCCTTTAATACCACCCATTAAACGTGTGTGCGGTACTGCACCCCACTGGTGTAAAGAATCCCCTAAGAGGTAAATCTGTGCATGAAATGGTCACACGGAATGGAAAGCGCGTTAAAATTTTCACATCAAATGTCCTTTCAGATTCTTGTTAACAGTATCATTCTAAACATTTACCGGCTGAAAGTATAAATCTATTTTCAAATAACGTATTAATTTACAATCATTTCAACTAAATTCTGCACGTTCCAGATATCTTTGTCGTTTGTGAATTGTTGGGTCTTTCTTTCTTTAAAAGTATATTTGTTGTGCATTTTAATAAACTGTATTTTTAATGTTTCCTGGTTTGTTGGTATTTTTTTTTTTTTTTTAGGAGGGGGGGGGCAGAAATCAATACTGATTCATTGGAGACAGCGAAGTGGAATTTCATTATCAATTCCTTAGATAATTTGCATCGAGCTGATGATATGCATGTGTATATCGAAGGAACATTTAAAAAGAGCCTATAATTTTGCTTGAAATGTTTTACTGAAACTATTACATATTTATTATTTTCTGTAATCTATGTTTGTAATGCTAAGGCTTTTTGTTTTAATTGAAGGCGAATAAAACTGTGAATCTAGTTTAGCCATATGAGCTATTGATCCTTTGAACTCTTACATACTTCTCATTATCTGTTATAGAAAGCATGACTAAAGAGCATGTGATATACTTAAATAGTGCAAAGAGCAATAGATAACCCATAAAGTCTGAATATAGATTATGCTCTATGCTCAATGAGGGGAATTTATCAAAAGCAGACAGAATCCAGAGCGGCTGTGCATAGCAACCAATCGGCTTCTAGCTTTTATTTTCGAAGCCTAAAGCAATGTAAAAGCCTTGTTTTAAAATAAATAAATACATAAAAAACATGTTATACTTGCCTGCTCTGTGCAATGGTTTTGCACAGAGCAGCCCGGATACTCCCCTTCTCAAGACACACGGCGGCACTCCTGGCTCCTGCCGGTGCCCCCACAGCAAGTAGCTTACTGTTGGGGCACCAAAGCAGGCTCGACCCGAGCCGTGGCTCTGTGTGTCCATTCACACACACACAGCTGTGGTTCAGCCGCGCCCCTCCATCTCCTGATTGGCTCACTGGCTGTGATTGACAGCCAATGGCTCCAAGTGCTGCCAAAAGCCAATCAGGAATGTGAGTCCTCAGAGAGGCAAGGCACTTATGGACATGCTGGATCGAGAGGGAGCTCAGGTAAGTATTAGTGGGGAGCTGCTGCACAAAGGCTTTTTTTACCTTCATGCATAGAATGCATGAAGGTAAAAAAACTTTGCCTTTACAACCACTTTAAGGCCTCATTCACAAAGGCGTATTCATCTGTACAGCTGTGTGAGGGGCTGTCTTCACCTGCATAGGTGTTTCAGGTAGGAAGCCTGTTCAAAGCAAGCTGGCTGCAAGGATCTCCACATATCTTGGAGTGTATGTCCATGTGGATTGGATGCATGGATCAGAATGCAGTCTGTCTAGTACAGTACTCTATTTAGCACTCATGCACACTTAGACAATGGGGTTGATTTAGTAAAGGCAAATTGACTGTGCACTCTGCAAACCTAAATCACACAAAATGTCTAGAAACTACCCAGGGTTTGCTTGGAGAGATGAACTTGTGCTCTTATGGGACCACGAATCAGCTGCCAGCCGGCTAAAGTCTGCAGTCTGCTGAGGTCACAGAGCCACTCCAGGCTCTGAAAGGATCCAGACAACAATGTTGGGATCCACCCGGATGCCTGATTGGCAGCTGGTTCAGCCTCTCAGCTGTTGCCTGAGCCAGCCACTCCCACCCCCTCTTCTGCCCAGCTCTCTGACAGTCATGTGATCAATCAATTCTCAGGTTAGAGTGGATGGGGGACTGCTACAGCAACACAGCGATGCTGCAGCATGGTAGGGAGTATGTATATCTGCCTTCTTTTATAACCCTGTACATCTACTTTTTAAATATTGACCTTTTCTTGGAAAAAATGGTGCTTCAGGTTCTTAAGAGTCTCGACATATAATACTTCACTCTAGTTTGGGGCATCACCCCTGGAGGCTCTCCCTGTAACTGCCATGAGGAGTGGGTAGAGCTGAGAACTCTTGAATTGCAGCATTGGGGTTAAAGTTTTATGTTCTGGCATATTAATAACTAGTCAATGTTTTATGTCCTTGGGTTGAATGGTTCCATGCAGAAATTTGATAAAGTTATACATTAATGTATTTGTTATCAGACACAAATGTTGCCATGAAGCTTTGTAAATGATATTTTTATTAGCATTGAACGATCATTAATCAAGAAGGTCAGAGAAAAGAGTAAGAAAAAATGTTCAGCTACTTTCAAAGAAAACCTATAATCCTGGTGAGTGTGGTTAACCTCAATTTGCTCTCAAGACAGTCCAGCTTTGACCTAGAGCCCCCCCTCCCCAAGAGTCATGGAGGTCAGGGCTCTATAATATGCAAATACTAACCAGATGCCAAGGTCGAGTATTGACAGGGACTAGATTCTTTTCGCACACCATACTGCAATTGATGTGGTAAAATGGCGCTGCAATGACCCGAACTGGTCAGTTTACAACATGGATAAGATATGTCGCCAGCACATCAACAAGCTTGTTTCACACTGCAGAGGTCCTTATGCTTATATAACATAGTGTGGAAGCGTTTTGCGACCATTCATGGGGACCCTTCCATGCCATGCCTGAGGAACGGTCCCAGCACAGTTCCAAAACATTGCTTTTCTATGTGATTGTACAAGAATAAAGAGCTTTGCAGTTTGAAACAAGCTTCCTGGGGTGCTAGCAACATCTGGTTAAATGTTGGATCACACCCTACAGTGTTGCACACTTGTATTGGTTGATGGAGTCTGCCTATCACACAGGTGGACCAATAGTGTGGTGCAGGAAGGAGACTCTTATACCTTGCCCTATCCACCCTGCAGACCTTATTAATGGTCATTGAGAATGCTCATCATAACTGTGGACCAATTGTGATGTCCAGAAGGCGGTTGTAGACTTAAAGTGGTAGTAAACCCTATCATTTTCAGCCAAGGAAGCTGCCATCTTGGCCTCTGTTTAGTCTACAACTGCCATGATGCTGCACATGTGATCAGCTATGACACCAGCCATTGGATGGTTTGACAGCTTGGTTTAGAGCACAACCAATGGGAGTGTTACATTTCCGGCACATGCTGGTTTTTAAACTGTGTAATGGATGGGGTTTACTACCGCTTTAAGAGAATGCCCCAGTTCTTGCATTGACCAAGGCAATCTGTAAACTTGCTTATTGTATATGTGTAGGAACCTCTTCAGGTTTGCTGATTCGTGTTCCAGGTTTAAACACCAGATTTGTATTCATTATAACATCATTAAAAAAAATACCAGTCCACACATGTATAAATATCTTGCTCTCCAGGGAAAGGCTAATGGATTTTAAAGAAAATCCTTTAGTTCTCTTATTGTTAATAGTCAGCTCCTCCCCTGCTAGAAGCCCGATTTATGGGCATTCTTGTTGAACTCAGTGGCCGCCTCCCCCTCTTCAGTGAGCACACCTGTGGGAGCTTTGATGTTGTTTACACCGACCAATCCTCTGAGTTGTCCATGGCCATGGTCCCCCTCCCGCTTCCCATCCCCCTTCTCCTGCTATGGCTTGACCAACTTCAGTACCCAGTTCAACCCCCTGTTTTTCTCCCTGCAGCTCAGCTGGATCGGCTATCTGACAGCAAGTTTTATCGGTTTTCATAGTGTGGGCAGCCCAAGCTGCATAGTATCATTGGATTCCATACTGCTTGCGGCCCATCTTCCTGCAGTATAGAAATCGCCAGGTAGCAGAACCATGCTGAGGCACATGGGGTTGAACAGGGAAATTTAGTGAAGGGGAAGCTGGATCTACGTGTCTGCATGTCCAGGGGACTGGAGTGTAAGGACTCCCCTGTCTCCCAATGTACTTTGTCCCTTGGGAAGACGGAAACAATAAAAAAAAAAGGAGGTGGGACGACATCGTTAAATGTTTTATTTTTCAAGTACAGTTTGTCCCTGAATTTGAATTGGTATCCGCCTCTTGCAGTGCCCTATACAGCTATACTTAAACTTGGAGCAGAAGGCAGTACTTTGGGTCAATCTGGAATGTGGCATGCATATTTTCTGACAAAGAACATGCTGATAGGATATGAGAGCAGAGTGAGCAGAGAAATGACCTCCGCATTCTGCTGCTGTTCTAACCCTGTCCAGTCAGCAGGTTGACACCACTGTATTTAACTATACCTAGGCGGTCAATTGCCTGGCTGTAATGTCTGGCAGAGCTGTGTAAATCTTAGGGGTTGATGTACAGAAATATAAGTTTGTGTATTTAGCCATTTAGTCTGGAGTTCAGCTGTAATTTTTTTTTTCTCAGCACTGCACTCTGCATGAAGTTATTTTATTATAGGGAACTAGACTATCTAATCTCATCTGGCACTGAAATGTATCCTGCTGCACATCGTCGAGCAGTGACAGCGAATGGCCTCCATTTCTCACATTTTAATTAGGTAGAAAAATAATATGGCATGAGAGAGTCTCAGAGGAAAAGCCTTCATGGTTTATACCCAGCCTGACTTGCATGCAGAATGATAATTTAAAATAATCAATAAAAGCCTGAGGAAAGAGGAAAAATAAGATTGAGCAGGAACAGTGATTGCAGATGTGGCTTGTACCAAGGAAAGTAAGAGTTTAACTTACAAAGCACCCTAGAACACCTTCTATCTGCTTGTTGGGTAGCGACAGGTACCAGAATTATTTTCCATGGCCAAAGGGGTGCAGGCCATTTAATAAGAGAATATTCACTTACCTGGCCTTCTAGTACAGTAGTCTCCAAACTTTGCCAAGGGCCAGTTTGCTGTCCTTTAAGATTTAGGGAGGCTGGACTGTGGCTAGTGGGAGTAGATAATGCCCCCAGCATCAGTGCCCCGTCATTGATTTTAATGGGAGGAATAGTTATCATTGTTATCAGTGAGATGAATAGTGCCCTGTTGATGGTATCAGTAGGGGGAATGGTGCCCCATCATTGGTGTCAGTTGCTGAAATAGTGCCCCAAGGGCCAGATAAGGGCACGCAAAGGGCCACATTTGGCCCCTGGGCGGCAGTTTGGAGACTAGTGCTTCTAGTAGAACAGTTCTTGATTTTTGCGTCTTGCCAGCCCTGGGGCCAACAAACCACCTGGTCACCACCCTGAACCCTGTCTACCAGCACAGGCATACAAGCATGCCACAAGTGATGTCACACCCAATCTTCATATCCATTTTACTCCCAGGCCAGTACATGGTATTCTGAAATATTTTATGTCTGTGCAGGACCATCACCTTCACAATGCTCTTATTGCCACATTAGGTTAAAAAAAAAATATTTATTTATTTTTCTGGTTCAGATCTACTGAGCCATGACTTGCTGTAGAGAAACTCGCAAAGCTCCAGTTATTTTTTTTTTTTTTTTAATCGTATTCCTATTACATTTGACTTGCTGGTTCAATAGTTTTCAGTGCTAATTTTGCAGTTTCTTTCGCAATATGAGAACAGATACTTTAGACACCGCCCAACACAGAGCTTACACAGGCTTCATTTCCTCGCTCTGAATAAGGAGTGCCAGGGGGCACTGTCAAAAAGGTGTTAGCATGCTGTTCATACAGAGATAGATGCAACAACCATTGTCATATATTATATTGTGATTAGCCGTTCTGCCTATAGGATTTTTACTGGCCTGCAGAGTCCTGATCTCAACCCGATAGAACACCTTTGGGATGAATTAGAGTGGAGACTGCATGCCAGGCCTTCTAGTCCACATCAGTGCCTGACCTCATAAATGCGCTTCTGGAAGAACAGTCAAACATTCCCATAGACACTCCTAAACCTTGTGGACAGCCTTCCCAGAAGAGTTGAAGCTGTTATAGCTGCAAAGGGTGGGCCAACTCAATATTGAACCATACGGACTAAGACTGGGATGCCATTAAAGTTCATGTGCGTTTAAAGGCAGATGTCCCAATACTTTTGCCAAAATAGCATATCCAACAGACCTCCTTACACCTTGGCATGTACATACAGATTCTTGAGCTATTTTTGACACGTTATTACATATTTCGCATACACATACAGCTTTCTCCAGCTGAGCAAAGCTTTTGGTGAATTTCAGGTTAATTTTCCTTTCAATATCTTAAGACTGCCTCTATAATTACAAATATCCAGGACTCTAATTATAGCACAGAACCCTCCGCACAAGTCCTGCAATAGCATTAATCATTTGTAGAGATGCATGGCTGCACACCTAATTACAGTCCGCTCTACAAGTGGCTTCCTTCCAGGGATTTGGGCTCTTCTGCCTTGTAATGAACGCATTGCTTTCTTCCACAGCACTGAGCCCCCATCAAGACTCGAAATGTGGGTAAACATATGTAATATCTTTGCTGCACTCAGATTTCGTATTTGTACAAATAAGAATTCAATTTTCTACAGAAATGAAAGTATTTATGTCTAAAACTCAGATTTCAGTTCCTGTAGCGGTTTGCAATCACTGTGTCTGGGTGTGTCCAGTCCTGCACCAGATTACTGGCAAGAAGTCCTTCCTATGGCGATGGCTTTTTTAAACATTAACTCTTACTGATAAGGCTATTTACAATAAAGTATACAGTACATAGAAACCGAATCACTAAAATCTCCTAGAATCTATAACTTCAAAAATCATTTTTCACTATTTTCAAATTTGCAGCTTTGATTAAAATAATACCTGTTCGTTTTTCCACGAAGGTCCTTGTGCAAGCACTTCTTGTTATAAGGTGACCACGCTTTGTCCATGTCACCCAATTATGCTTTCCCACTGGAGGCTGAAAGTAGCCATGCCTAGGTTGAGGGCACTTTGGGGGGTGGAAGCTGTGCAACAAACGAAGGGTCACTGCAGGAGCTTGGGGGCATTGTGGGAGGTTGAGGGGCATGGTGGACCACTATATAAGGATGGGTGGCACTATGGGAGCAGGCAGGCACTGTGGGAGGTTGAGGGGCATGGTACACCACCATGGAAGGTTGGGTGGAGCTATGGGAGCTGACAGGCACTGTTGGAGCTTGAGGGGCATGGTGGACCACTTTGGGAGGGTGGGCGGCACTGCGGGAGGTTAAGGGCCATGGTGCACAACTATGGGAAATTGGGAGGCACCGTGGGAGGTTGAGGGGCATGGTGTACCACTGTGAGAGGTGGGAGACACTGCGGGAGGTTGAGGGGCATGGTGGACCACTATGGAAAATTGTCTGGCACTATGGGAGCTAGGTGGTTGATGAGCACGGTGGACCACTATGGGAGGTGGCGTGGCACTTTGAGAGGTGGGGGGCACTGCTGGTGTTTGAGGGGCATAGTGGACCACTATGGGAAGTTGGCTGGCACTATGGGAGCTGGGAAACATTATGGCAGGTTGAGGGGCATGGTGGACCACTATGGGAGGTTGGGTGACATTATGAAAGGTGAGAGGCAATGCAGGAGAGTGAGGGGCATGGTGGACCACTATGGAAAGTTGTGAGGAGCTACCTGCCGCTGGGAGGCCTAGTGGCAGGTTGAGGGGCATGGTGGACCACTATGGGAAGTTGGCTGGCACTATGGGAGCTGGGAAACACTATGGCAGGTTGAGGGGCATGGTGGACCACTATGGGAGGTTGGATGGAGCTGGGAGGCCTTGTGGCAGGTTAAGGGGCTTGGTGGACCACTATGGGAGGTTGGGGGGAGTCTGTGAACCCGAGAGGCACTGTGGGAGGTTAGGGGATCTGCAGGTGGCAGGAGGCCACAGCCCGCGACAGTGGGCCACAGCCCAGCGGTTGAGAGCCAATGCTGTCGGTAACATAAAATATGGATAAAGAAAAAACCAACACAGATTTAAAAGGGTGCATGTATACAATTTTTTTTTTCCTTTTGTTATAAAGGATAAGTCAGTTCTACTTTAAAGCAGAAGTTGGGTGATTACATCTACACATCTACCGAAAACATCTTTCAGAAGACTAAGGATTTCCTTTTATGTTATATAATGCTTCTCTCTAGGACTGCCATATGCAGCCTGTACTCTTTTTATTATCATACACCAATGTTTCATAACTTGATCCTAGAATTATGAGACTTTAAAATGTTTTGAAAAGACATCTGTTTTGTTTTTGTTATAATGAGTTGGTGTGAAATTCTCTGCTTCCAATTATGCAAATCATTTTTTAAAGTAATTTTTGTATTTTAGCAAAACCAAGGATACAATGTAGGACAAATCACTGGGCTCTGAACACTAACGCTAACTTATGCAAATGCGAGAACGCGTTCAAACCATGAGACATTTTCAGGTGAGGAAACAGGCGTACAGGATACAGTGCGATTTTGTCACTATATGCTTACCAAAGTATTTTGAGGTTGAAGGTAATTCGAATATTTTTGTAGGGCAAAGGGGGGTGACGAAATCTACAGAGAGGTCCAGACTGTACAGATGGTCAGGAGCGCTGGAAGAGCCAGAGAAAACTGGGACAGCACAGTGTGCTCAGTGGCTAGCACTTCTGCCTTACAACAGTGGGGTCCTTAGTTCAAATTCCAACCAGGACACTATCTGTATGGTGTTTTCATGTTCTTGTGCGGGTACGCTGACTTCCTCCCACACTCCAAAGGCAAGCTGGTTGGTTAATTGGATCCTGTCTAAACTGGCCGTCATATGCGTGTGTAATAGACTTTAGACTGTAAGCTCCTTAGGGGGGGGGACTGACTAGACCAGGGTTTCTCAACCAGGGTTCCGTGGAACCCTAGGGCTCCTCCAGAGGTTGCTAGGGGTTCCTTGAGCAATGGTCAATTTCCATCAGATAAATTCCCAATACCATTGATCTTTTTAGCTATCTGTAAGGGGGTAATTCTTCCCAATGACCACAAGTGTAACGAGCATTCTTCCCATTGACCATCACACTAATGTATCATGAGTTGTAGATTTTAATTTTTAGCAGGGGTTCCCCGAGACCGAAGAATTATTTCAAGGGTTCCTCGGTGTTGAAAAGGTTGAGAAAGGCTGGACTAGACTGTAAGCTCCTTAGGGGCGGGGGCTGACGTGACTGTATAATATGTGTAAAGCACTCTGTAAATTATTCAACCTTGGCTCTTTTCAAAAGGCTGAAATAGGCAAAATGTGAAAAAAGATCCCCAAACCCATAATACATGGCCTTTAACCACTTCCTTACTGGGCACTTAAACCCCCCTCCTGCCCGAACCAATTTTCAGTTTTCAGTGCTGTCGCTCTTTGAATGACAATTGCGCGGTCGTGCGACGTTGTACCCAAACAAAATTTGCGTCCTTTTTTTCCCACAAATAGAGCTTTCTTTTGGTGGTATTTGATCGCCTCTGCGTCATTTCTGATCGCCGCTATAAACAAAAAAAGAGTGACAATTTTGAAAAAAAAAACAATATTTTTTACTTTTTGCTATAATAAATATCCAAAAATAAAAAAACTAATTTATTCATCAGTTTTGACCGATTTATATTCTTCTACATATTTTTGGTAAAAAAAATCACAATCGGCGTTTATTGATGGGGTTGCGCAAAAGTTATAGCGTCTACAAACTATGGACATTGATTTATGGCGTTTTTATTTATTTTTTTTTACTGGTAATGGCGGCGATCTGCGATTTTTAGCGGTACTGCGATATCGGGGCGGACATGTCGGAACATTTTGACACTTTTTTGGGACCAATGACATTTATTCAGCGATCAGAAATTTAAATGTCCACTGATTACTGTATAAATGTCATTGGCAGTGAAGGGGTTAACCTGCAGGGGGCAGTGTAGGGGTTAAATATGTTCCCTGGCTGTGTTCTAACTGTGGGGGGGCAGGGCTGGCCGGGACATAACAGATCTAACTGATCCCAGTGACAGGGATCAGTAGATCTGCTATGTCCCCTGTCAAAGAACGGGGAACCGCCGTGTTTACAACGGCGGTTCCCCGTTCTGAGGCTCCTGAAAGTGATCGCGGGTCTCGGGCGGACATCGAGTCCACCCGACATGCGGGCACGCTCGTGCGGCGCGCGCGCCGCCGCTGCCTCCAGGGGGCGCGCGGGAGCATGCGCAGTGGGAGGACGTCCATGGACGTCCTCCCGGCATTTCAGGTCCGCGCTGGAGCCGTATTTCGGCAATAGCGCGGACCTGGAGGGGTTAATTACTTTACACTACACGCTGTTATTTGCTACAAGGTCTTAAGTCAAATTTAAGGGTGACCCTAAAGGTATTGAGAAACTGCTAACGTACACTGGCTAAGGTAGTGTACCTTGAGGGGTCAGTGAGGCTGAGGCCTTTATTGGAGTCAAGGTAAGAACCTGGCATAACCAGCAGATCCTACAGGGTTAGCACTACAGATGTGCGGGCCTCGGACCTCAGCAGTCTGCAGTGGGAACATTGATTAGGGTAATAGCATTCATGGCTGCTAGCTTCATCTAACATTTCCCATCTCTATATGGTCTTCTGCAGTATGTCCACACTCTCTGACCCTCATTTCCTTTTTTAGGTCTGTAGTTTGACAGTCCTCTCAAGCATTAGTTCCTCCACCCCAAACTCACTCATCCATGTCTTTATGGACCTTGCTTTGTGCACTGGTGTGCAGTCATGTTGGAACAGGAAGGGGCCATCCCCAAACTGTTCCCACAAAGTTGGGACCATGACATTGTCCAAAATGTCTTGGTATGCTGACGCCTTAAGAGTTCCCTTCACTGAAACTAAGGGGCCAAGCCCAACCCCTACAAAACAACCACTGGAGCCATGAGGAGGGAGACAAATATATGTTGACACAGTAAATACTTGTGTGCTGGGAGTTAATATCAATTACTAGTCATCCTAATAAGTTTCTTAACCTCCTCACAAGCTATCTGTGGACATTCTCCAACCTTGGACCATTTGTCCCCTATGTGGCTGCCTTTAATGCTGTTCAAACCAATGATGCATGGGTGTCAAATTGCTGCTACCATATGGCTAGATTGATGTATATACTCCTGAAGAAGCTGAGTGTCCAATCCAGCGAAACATGTAGAGTCAAGACATCAATCCTCATATATGGAATATGACATTGTAGCAGATTGTTTTGTTTACATCCATTGTTTTTTATGGGCAAATGTTTTTACTCTGTAAAATAAAATCTGTAGTTTGTTTTACACTTGCATTGTTTATATGCACCTTAAAAGTCCCGCAACTACCCTATTTAATCTATCCCCCACACCATAATCCCCCCTCCACCAAATGATTTGGACCAGTGCACAAAGCAAGGTCCATAAAGCCATGGATGAGCGAGTTTGGGGTGGAGGAACTTGACTGGCCTGCAGAGAGTCCTTACCTCAACCCAACACAACACCTTTGGGATTACATAGAGGGAAGACTGCGAGCCAGGCCTTCACGTCCAACATCAGTGCCTGACCTCACAAATGCCTTCTGGAAGAATGGTCAAACATTCCCATAGACACACTCCTAAACCTTGTGGAGGGTTGAAGCTGTTAGAGCTGCAAAGGGTGGGCCAACCCACTATTGAACCCCACAGACTAAGACTGGGATGCCATTAAACTTAATGTGCGTATAAAGGTAGGTGTTCCAATACTTTTGGTAGTATAGTGTATATTGAACATTATGTGCAGCCCTAAGTTGACAACCACTGGCATTCTGAGTCATCCATTGGTCCCAGCCTGTGACTGCACAGTGCATAGAGGAGCGGCACAGCACTGCTAGAACAATTGGCTGACTTTTTCAAATATTTTTTCTTTAGTGACCGAGCCCCTTTAAGAACGTATTAAGGAGACTCTATATGTAGGGCCAGGTTTACATTAATGTAATGCAGTGTATACTTTCCATTATCTCTGTGGTCTGCAGCACTCTGGAGAGTATTTCAGTTACCAGATTATTCCGCTGATAATGTGCATAATCCTGGCTGTGTGGCTATTTTCGTTGGAAGATCTCAGAGTGTAATCGTGCTTCATGAGAATTAAGGATGAGGGGGAAGGTTGTTACTTCTACGGTTTTCTTAGCCTGGAAATTTATGATGAACTGGCAGAGAATAGTACATGTAGGATAAATACAGCATAATGGTGAACATATGGCATGTTATATAATAAACCTCTAAATGACATGGAACACACAGTAACTGATAACTTGTATAAGGTTAGCTGTGGAGTTATTCCTGCAAGCACTTTGGATCTTGTACCAGGCAAAGATTTTTCTGCTTAACAAAGTGGCGTTTTTTTGCAACCAGCAATATACCTCTATGGAGGGGGTTAGAAAAATATATACCGTAATACTTGTTGGAAGCAGAACTCTGGCCAAAAATAACAAGAAAAAAAAGAACAGACCATTAAAAGAAAAAAAGATTTAGCCTCAATCCAGAGGTTTCCTCTGCAGTACTTTTTTCTGCCTCTATATGTCCTCAGTCCGATTGCCAGCAACGTTCAACTCACTACCTCTGAACCCAGGTCACCCAGGACCTTCCCCAGCCTGCGACTGAACAGTGAATAGAGAAGCAGCGCACTGAGCTATTTTCTCTTACGTTCACTGACAGACGCAGCCCATCATAGACAAGTGGGGTTTATGCTCATCCTACTAGGAGTAGACTAGACAAAAAAGCAAAAGGATAGGCTGGCCCCTCCCAGGGGGCCGTCCTCACTTCAGCATATAATGTGCATAGCATATCAGTTTTATTTGCCTAGTGCAAGGAGTTAGACCTGGCTCCCTTATGGGACCTGCGGTTCACCTTTTTTGCTACCGCTTTTTTATTTTTCTCAAGCTATCTGATGAAGACTGCTATCAAGAAGCTGGCTGGGGCATAGAGGATATTTAGAAATCCTGAACTTTCCCCAGCACAGCCGACGGATGCGAGCTAACCTTAGCCTTGGCGGGGTCCGCCGCATCGTGCCCGTTCCGTGCGGATGGCCAGTGGATGATCCCCACTTGCGCCCAGTGACTGGACTCGTTTCCTGTCCAGAGGCCTTGGCCTGCAGCATCCCTCTCCGCAGTGGGAGGAAGGTCTGCAACCGGGTGGCTACCCGCTACGCCCGTTGGACTGGTGAGTGACCCCCTCTCCCCCCCTAGGGGCGCGGAGGGGGGAAACTGGGCAAAAATTATGTGGATAGCTGGCCGGTGGAGGGTCTATTTTGGGGCTCAGACCTCCCCTGGGTGTCCTCACCCTCCTCCTATCACCCCCCGCACCGCACCCTGCGCCATTTAAAATCGCCATGCGGCGATCCGCCACCATTTTGCGGCAGATCGCCGCCATTTTTCTGTAGCCGTGGCCATTTTGCTTTGGATTTTGGCCTCAAGTGTCGACCGTTGGCCATTTTGCCGTAGTCGCGCCCTGTATAATCAGACTTGGGCCTCTTGTGTCCGCCCGGCGGCCATTTTGGGATACGCCTGGAAGTAGAAAAAAACATGTTTTCTCTGCAGACACTTTCTCTTTCACTCTGGACAGCGCAGATGGCACAGGCAGGACCCTCTTGGTCATATGACAAAATTCCTACTGGGAAGCAGCGCTTGAGGCATCAAACAGCAAGTATAGCTGTGTTCTTCCAGGGGTGCTGGTGGCGGTGGGGGCAGTCCTCCTGGGCCTTCCCAAGGTGTTCTGTGGGGCAGCGGTGGTGGTCACATTGTGGGTGTGCCAGAGTTTTTTTTGTCTGTCAGGGTCCGGTGGCGCAATGGCGGCTGAACCTGCAGGTCCTTCCAGGTTGGGGCAAGTGGAAGCGCAACCTGCGCTGGGGACACTGGTATCCCTGGACCAGTTAAGGGCAGTATTTAGGGAATTTTTTCCCCGGGAGGTGCCGGACCGGGCTAGGAGGCCCCTAAAAAAAAAAAAAAAGTCCACCCCCCGCTTTCATCGGGGGAGGATTCTGAACCGGAGGTGGCCTCTGTGGTCATGGGGACCCCTGTAGAGCTTTCAGAGGGCAAGCCAGTGCCCTCGGATGGCGAACTGGATCAGGGGGCCTCAGTAGCGCAGGAAAAGGCGCTGGTGGCCGCCCTGATCACCAAATTTTCGTGCGTCCTTGCGACTAGACCAAGCTGGGGAGTCGCAGGAGTCCGCATACATTTGTGGGTCTCTTAATCCACCTAAGTTTACTAGGGCTTGCCCTTATGATCAGTTTTTTTGACCAGCTGGTATTTAAGGAATGTCAGCGTAGCTGTACGCTACCCTTTTGAGGATAGCTTGGTGAAGAAGTGGGCATCCCCCCGCAGTGGACCCTCCGGTGGCTCGCCTGAATAGGGCGACGTCCATCCCCTTGGAGGGGTCCCCTTCTTTTAAGGATCCAGCTGATAGACGGACGGGGGAGTTGTCCAAGGCACTGTTCTTGCTAGCGGAGTCAGCCATGAGACCGACTCTGGCGTCGGCTATGGCTGCACAATCCCTTACAGAGTGTGCGACTGAGTTGCACTGCGAGTTGAGCTGCGGGAACTCACCTGAGGCGTCACTGCGAGCAGAGCACCTGATAGAGGGGATTCGATACCTGTGTAATGCAGCTTTGGACCTGCTTCCCATGCTCTCTGAAATGTCTGTTTCGCAGTCATTATCAGACGGGTGCTGTGGTTACGCTCCTGGTCGGGTGACCATGCGTCTAAGAAGGGTTTTGCGGATCTCCCTTTTCAGGGTGGTCGTCTTTTTGGGGCGCAACTCGAAGAGGTTTTTTCGTGCGCCTGGTGCAGTGGGCAAGGGCTCAAGGCCCGGCAAGTCTGCCTCGGGGTTCGGTAAACGGCCCTCGCAGAGTAAGAACGAAAAGGCCGAGGACAAGTCCTCCTCTGCATGATGGGTTGCCCCCGCCCGATTCTCGGGTGGGGGCCGACTTCTGGGGTTCGCAGACAGGTGGATTGCCCGCATTCCGACCGGTGGGTGCAGGAAGTGGTGTCCTCCGGGTACAGGATAGAGTTCAGCACTCTACCCCCAGACAGGTTCTTCCCATCGAACTTACGACTCCCTCTGGGGCGTCGGGAGGCTCTCCTGGAGGCTGTGCAGGAGCTCTCCGAAAAGGGGTAATTGTGCCGGTACCTCCACTGGAAGGGTCCCGCGGTTTCTATTCAAATCTTTTTGGGTACCCAAAAAGGGTGGAGTCAGGCCAGTTCTGGACTTAAGAGCTCTAAACCACTTTGTGACGGCGCGAAAATTCAGAATGGAATCTGACCGTTCGGTCGTGGCCTCCCTGCACCAAGGGGACTTCATGGCATCTCTGGATATCAGGGACGCGTACCTCCATGTTTCCATTTGTCTCCGGTACCAGCGCTTCCTGCGTTTTGTGGTGGGTGACCTACATTTCCAATTTGTAGCACTTCCCTTCGGTCTGGCCTCGGCTGCTCGGGTGTTCACCAAGCAGGTGGCTCCGGTGATGGCGCTATTGAGGCAGAGAGGCATTGCTGTGGTAGCATACTTCAACGGTTTACTCCTGAGAGCGGAGTCTGCTTCGGCTCTGGAGGAGAACGTGGCTATCACCATGGCCTCGCTAAAAGACTTTGGCTGGCTGATCTGCAGAAGTCGACATTGATCACGTCTTGTCGCCTGGAATATCTGGGTCTGATTCTGGACACGGAGCAGGCGAAGGTGTTCCTACCTCCGGCCAAATTACTGACATTACAAGCGGCGGTGCGAACCCTGCTGTCACGCCAGTGGTCCTCCTTACGGTGCTGTATGCGAGTGTTGGGGCTCATGGTTTCAGCCTTCGAGGCAATACCTTACGCCCAGAGTCACACTCGGCTTCTACAGAGAGCGATTCTGTCACGATGGGACAAATCACCATTGTCTCTGGACAGGCTGATCAGGTTGGATCACCAGACCAGAGGATCGTTGACATGGTGGCTTCGGGCCTCGGCCCTAAAGCTGGTGAAGTCTATTCTCCCCCGGAACTGGTTGATAGTAACGACGGACGCCAGCCTTTCAGGCTGGGGAGGGGTCCTGGGGCAGTTGCCTGCTCAGGGACGTTGGTCGGCGCAGGAATCTCGCCTTCCGATGAGTGTGTTGGAGCTGAGGGCGATCAAGCTCTGTCTCTTCCACTGGTCGGCAAGGCTGCGCGGCCTCCCGATTCGGATTCAGTCGGACAATGCCACAGCAGTGGCATATGTGAACCATCAGGGCGGAACAAGGAGCTCGGCAGCAGCTGCGGAAGCGGCTCTCATTCTGAGATGGGCAGAAATTCACGCGTCGGCAATCTCCGCCATTTACATTCCGGGCGTTGAAGACGGGCAGGCGGACTTTTTCAGTCGCCAGACACTGGATCAGGGGGAATGGTCACTACATCCAGAGCTGTTCCTCCAGACTTGCCACAAGTGGGGCACGCCAGACGTGGACCTAATGGCGTCCAGGTTCAATCACAAGGTACAGACCTTTGTATGCAGAACAAGAGATCCGTTGGCATTAACCACGGACGCATTAGTAGCAAAATGGAGTCGGTATCGGCTCCTGTACGCCTTTCCTCCGATCAAGCTTCTTCCGCGGTGACTGCGCAGAATAGCAGAGGAAGGGATTCCAACAATCCTCGTAGTTCCGAATTGGCCTCGGCGTCCTTGGTACGCCGACGTGGTGCGGATAGTAACAGATGTTCCCTGGCGTCTTCCGCTACGCGAAGACCTACTGTCACAGGGACCCATCCTGCACCCTGCTTTACCCTCGCTGGTTTTGACGGCTTGGCTATTGAGTCCCAGGTGTTGAGGCATAGGGGTGTCTTTGACTCCGTGATCCCTACCATGGTTAAGGCATGCAAGGTAATTAGCGCAAGTTTTATCATCGGACCTGGAAGGTCTATATCGCCTGGTGTGAGGCGGAGGGTTGGAACCCTCGCTCTTACGTCGTGTCCAGGGTGCTGGCTTTTTTGCGGCGGGGCCTGGATAAAAAGTTAGCACTGAGTGCTCTCAAGGGTCAGATTTCGGCTCTGGCGATTCTCTTTCAGCAGCCTTTGGCGTCACTTTCGTTGATTTGTACAGTTGTACAGGGTGTGTGCCATGTGGCTCCTCAGGTACGCCTTTGGCACCGTGGGATTTGAATTTGGGTTTTCTGTGCTGCAGAAACCGCCATATGAGAAGATCAGGGTTATCCCTTACAATTGCTGTCGCAGGCAGTGTTTTTTTTGGTGGCCATTACATCCGCTAGGCGGGTGTCTGAGTTGGCAGTGTTGTCCTGCAAGTCTACTTACATTGTCCTTCACAAGGACAAGGCGGTCTTGCGCCCTTATCCTTCGTTTCTACCGAAGGTGGTCTCTTCTTTTCACGTTAATGAAGATGTTGTTCTTCCTTCATTATGTCCGCTTCCATCGCACCCTAACGAATTTGAGTTACATTCATTGGATGTCGTGAGGGCTTTGCGGGTGTGTTGGGCGGCTACAGCTTCCTTTCGGAAGTCTGCTGCGGTTTGTACTGACGGATGGTCCGCGCAAAGACTTGGCGGCCTCGTCAGCTAATGTTTCCCGTTGGATCAGACAGACCGTGAATATGCGTATTCTGTTCGGGGCAAAGTATCCCCTTGTTCCTGTCATGGCTCATTCCACCAGGGCAGTTAGCACTTCCTGGGTTTTCAGACACCAGGCTTTGGTGTCACAGGTGTGCAAGGTGGCTACTTGGGCCTCGGTGCACACATTTACTAAGTTTTACTAAGTTGATGTGTCAGCATCTGCGGATGCTGCTTTTGGCCGCAAAGTTTTACAGGCGGCAGTGTAGGCGCGGCTGGCGCCTCTTAAGAGGATTCTGTTGGGTACTGTTGTTGTTGCTTGCCCACCCCTCTTGACTGACACAGCTTTGGGACATCCCCACTTGTCTATGATGGGCTGCGTCTGTCAGTGAACGTAAGAGAAAAAGGGATTTTATTAAAACTTACCGTAAAATCCTTTTCTCTGAGTTCACTGACAGACGCAGCACCCACCCCTCTGTGTTGAGTTTGTGCAGCTTGTTACGAACTGATATGCTATACACAGCAGGGGGATTATATGCTGAAGTGAGGACGGCCCCCTGGGAGGGGCCAGCCTATCCTTTTGCTTTTTTGCCTAGTCAACTCCTAGTAGGATGAGCATAAACCCCACTTGTGTATGAAGGGCTGCGTCTGTCAATGAACTCAGAGAAAAGGATTTTACAGAAAGTTTTAATAAAATCCCTTTATCTCTCTCTGTCAATCAGTGTTCTCTTCCTATTAGCTTTTTTTTTTTCAGCACATGAACCTATTGGCTCTTTGTGCTGCTTCTTCCTCTTACACTCTAGCTAT
>BLSH010277180.1:577434-596000 GCA_018402905.1 Glandirana rugosa
CGTATCGTATAGTCAAGCTTTGTTCGGCATGTTTGAGTTGTGTCTCCCCACCCACGACGCAGACAGTCACTTGAGTCTCTTTTCCTAAAATGCCATTCAAAATTATTTTAGGGAAAAAGAGAATGCAAGTGACTGTCTGCGTCGGGTAGTATCTGTTCACCCCTACAGGGTTTCGACACAGTCAGTTCTCCCCACCCGTTCGTTGTTGTTGTCATGGGTTGTCTTAGGAGAATTCTCCGCGGTCGGCGCGGATGTGACGGCGGACATTTTGAAACGCCGGTTTTCGTCGTAGGCGTCTACGACTGTGTAGTTGAATCATTTTGAATCATTTACACACGATTTTATTAAAACTTACCGTAAAATCCTTTTCTCTGAGTTCACTGACAGACGCAGCACCCACCCCTCTGTGTTGAGTTTGTACGGCTTGTTTCGAACTGATATGCTATGCACAGCAGGGGGATTATATGCTGAAGTAAGCATGGCCCCCTGGGAGGGGCCAGCCTATCCTTTTGCTTTTTTGCCTAGTCTACTCCTAGTAGGATGAGCATAAACCCCACTTGTGTATGAAGGGCTGCGTCTGTCAATGAACTCAGAGAAAAGGATTTTACAGAAAGTTTTAATAAAATCCCTTTATCTCTCTCTGTCAATCAGTGTTCTCTTCCTATTAGCTTTTTTTTTTTCAGCACATGAACCTATTGGCTCTTTGTGCTGCTTCTTCCTCTTACACTCTAGCTATGCTGTATCATAACTGCAAGAGGCTGATACCAGGTCAAATGTAGGTACATACACGGCTGACATTTAAAGAATACATGTATTAAAGTGGTTGTAAAGGCACAAGATTTTTTACCTTCATGCATTCTATGCAAGTACAGTATCTCACAAAAGTGAGTACACCCCTCACCTTTTTGTAAATATTTTATTATATATTTTCATGTGACAACACTGAAGAGACTTTGCTACAATGAAAAGTAGTGAGTGTACAGCTTGTATAACAGTGTAAATTTGCTGTCCCTTCAAAATAACTCAACACACAGCCATTAATGTCTAAACCACTGGCAACAAAAGTGAGTACACCCCTAATTGAAAATGTCCAAATTCGGCCCAATTAGCCATTTTCCCTCCCCGATGTCATGTGACTCGTTGCTGTTACAAGATCTCAGGTGTGAATGGGGAGCAGGTGTGTTAAATTTGATGTTATTGCTCTCACTTTCTCATACTGGTCACTGGAAGTTCAACATGGCACCTCATGGCAAAGAACTCTCTGAGGACCTGAAAAAAATAATTGTTCTACATAAAGGATGGCCTAGGCTATATGGAAGATTGCCAAGACCCTGAAACTGAGCTGCAGTATGGTGACCAAGACCATACTGGGCGGCACAGTGGTGTAGTGGGTAGCACTTTCGCCTAGCAGCAAAAGGGTCGCTGGTTCGAATCCCAACCACAACACTACCTGCCTGGAGTTTGCATGTTCTCCCTGTGCCTGCGTGGGTTTCCTCCGGGTACTCCGGTTTCCTCCCACACTCCAAAGACATGCTGGTAGGTTAATTAGATCCTGTCTACATTGGCACTAATATATGTATGTATGAATGTGAGTTAGGGATCTTAGATTGTAAGCTCCTTGAGGGCAGGGACTGATGTAAATATACAATGTAGATGTAAAGCGCTGCGTAAATTGACGGCACTATATAAGTACCTGAAATAATAATAATAATACAGCAGTTTAACAGGACAGGTTACACTCAGAACAGGCCTCACTATGGTCAACCAAAGAGATTGAGCGCACGTGCTCAGCGTCATATCCAGAGGTTGTCTTTGGGAAATAGACGTATGAGTGCTGCTAGCATTGCTGCAGAGGTTGAAGGGGTGGGGTGTCAGCCTGTCAGTGCTCAGGCCATACGCCGCACACTGCATCAAATTGGTCTGCATGGTTGTCATCCCAGAAGGAAGCCCCTTCTAAAGATGATGCACAAGAAAGCCAACAAACAGTTTGCTGAAGACAAGCAGACTAAGGACATGGATTACCGGAACCATGTCCTGTGGTCTGATGAGACCAAGATAAACTTATTTGGTTCAGTTGGTGTCAAGCTTGGGTGGCGGCAACCAGGTGAGGAGTACAAAGACAAGTGTGTCTTGCCTGCAGTAAAGCATGGTAGTGGGGGTGTCATGGTCTGGGGCTGCATGAGTGCTGCCGGCACTGGGGAGCTACAGTTCATTGAGGGAACCATGAATGCCAACATGTGCTGTGATATACTGAAGCAGAGCATGATCCCCTCCCTTCGGAGACTGGGCCGCAGTGCAGTATTCCAACATGATAACGACCCCAAACACTCCTCCAAGACGACCACTGCCTTGCTAAAGAATCTGAGGCTAAAGGTGATGGACTGGCCAAGCATGTCTCCAGACCTAAACCCTATTGAGCATCTGTGAGGCATCCTCAAACGGAAGGTGGAGGAGCTCAAGGTCTCTAACATCCACCAGCTCATCATGGAGGAGTGGAAGAGGACTCCAGTGGCAACCTGTGAAGCTCTGGTGAACTCCATGCCCAAGAGGGTTAAGTTAAGGAAGTGCTGGAAAATAATGGTGGCCACACAAAATATTTACACTTTGGGGTGTACTCACTTTTGTTGCCAGCGGTTTAGACATTAATGGCTGTGTGTTGAGTTATTTTGAGGGTTCAGCAAATTTACACTGTTATACAAGCTGTACACTCACTACTTTACATTGTAGCAAAGTGTCATTTCTTCAGTGTTGTCACATGAAAAGATAGAATAAAATATTTACAAAATTGTGAGGGGTGTACTCACTTTTGTGAGATACTGTATAACATGTTTATTATTTTTTTAAAAAAACAAGGCTTTAATATTGCTTTAATGTATTAAAAGAGAAGTATGGGAATTTGGGAATCATACTTACATAGGTGGATGCAGCATTGCTCCGATGCTTCATTTATCCCCCGCCAGCTCTAAGACTGAGAACTGAGTGATTAAACACCGCCAATCGCTCGTTTCCAGAGATCCCTGAGAAGAGATCTAAGTCACCGGCTCTGCTCTAGCCCCCCCACCCTGTGCTCACTGGATCACTGTGCTGTAGAGGGGTCAGGAGTGGCTGGCTTGGGCTCTCAGCGGCTCGCTCCAGGCATGTGGGTGGACCCTGACCATATGGTCGCGATCATTCCTGAGCCTGGACCAGCTCTGTGATGTCAGCCGACAGCGGGCTTTAGCCTGCTGTCTGCTGAAAACAGGTCACAGGGGTGCAGAACGAACTGCACTCCTGTAATCCACAGGAGAAGTACAGCCAAACAAACTTTGGCTGTACTTCTCCATTAATGATTGCAGAGCTGAGACAATCACTCCAGACAATTTTCATCTCACAGCTGAACTCACAAAACACTTGGCAACTACAAATATCTTTATTGCGTGCAAAAAGATTGAGGCAAACAATAGGATACAGTAAATGTTGGCTTTTGCAGTGTTTGAATGTAAAAAAATATATATATTTCTTTCCAAGCCTCAATCTTGGAGGAACAATACTGGAACTCACAATGAGGAAGAAGTTACATTATGAAATAGGGAGGGCACAGAACATTCAGTGTAATTAACACAATAACCATAGGGTGGCAGCATAACCACAAACAACATGGTGAAACCATTTTTAACCACTTGACCTCCAATGGATGTCCACCGGCACCCACTGATCATCAAGGAGAGAGGCTGGATGGAGCTCTACCTATGTAAACAATGCAGAGCTCTGTCCTGAGAGCACGGATGGGATGGATTTTCTTTCCCTGCAAAGCAAGGGAAAAGAAAAACCCATGACATCCACTTCACAGTGTACACAAAAACATTGGTTAGGCACACATTTAACCCTTTGATCGCCCTTGATGTTTAACCCCTTCCCAAACCGTTTTATTAGTACAGTGACAGTGCATATTTTTAGCACTAATCACTGTATTAGCGTCACTGGTTTCCACAAAGTGCCAGATTGTCCATCGCAATATCTCAGTCTGCTATCAGTCGCTGATCGCCACCATTACTAGTATAAAAAAAATACAACAAATAAACATTCCAGCATATACAGTGGGGAAAATAATTATTTGATCCCCTGCAGATTTTGTAAGTTTGCCCCAATTACAAAGAAATGAAGGGTCTATAATTGTTATCATAAGTGCATTTAAATAATAGAGACAGAATATCAACCAAAAATCCAGAAAAACCCCATGATACAAATGTTATAAATTGAGTTGCAGTTCAGTGAGTAAAATAAGTATTTGATCAGGAGGGATTTGATCCACTCTTCTTTACAGATCTTCTCTAAATCCTTAAAGCGGCGTTCCACCCAAAAGTGAAACTTCCGCTGCTTGGATTCCTCCCCCCTCAGGTGTCACATTTGGCACCTTTCGGAGGGGAAGAGGACACTGTCTTTAGACAGGTGTCCTTTTCCACACATCCGGGAGCTCTGACCGGCCGCCGGGGCCGCTGACATCAGCAGCCCCGGCTCCCTCCTCCCTGCTTGCTCTGCTACTGGCCGCCTGGCCAATAGCAGAGCGCGGCGGAGTTTCGCGCATGCGCAGTTAGGTGCCCGACGTGAAGCTGTAACGCTACACGTCCGGGTTCCCTTACCCGCAATGGAGACGGCTGCACCCGTCCCCCGATCCGAAGATCGGCGGTGGGTGCCGACATCGATGGACTCCAGGACAGGTAAGTGTCCTATTATTAAAAGTCAGCAGCTACTGTATGTGTAGCTGCTGACTTTTAATTTTTTTTTTCCCTCGCGGACCTCCGCTTTAAGGTTTCTTGGATGTCGCTTGACGGCTCGAAGTTTCAGCTCCCTCCATACATTTTCTATGGCGGGGTATTGTGTTACCAATGGTTTGTTTAGTGACTGCGGTCCCCACTGCCTTGAGATCATTCACAAGCTCCTCCCGTGTAGTTCTGCGCTGATCCCTCACTTTTCTCATGACCATCCTCACCCCATGAGGCGAAATCATGCATGGAGCTGCAGACCGAGGGCGATTGTTATTTTGTATTTTTTCCATTTGCGTATAATCGCTCCAACAGTTGTCTCCTTCTCACCAAGCTTATTGCTGATGGTCTTGTAGCCCATTCCAGCCTTGTGCAGGTCTACAATCTTCTCCCTGACGCCCTTTAATAGCTCTTTGGTCGTTCCCATGATGGTGAGGTTTATATGGAAGAAAGAGATTCTGTGGACAGGTGTCTTTTATACACATAACAAGTTGTTGTTAGGAGCACCTTCTAAACCACTTGCCAACTGCCCATAGCCTTTATACGGCCAAAAGGAGAACTCGTTATTCTGGGAGGGCATATTATAACGTCCTCCCAGAATCATGCGCCCCCTGGGGAGCACACACGGGAGTATCTGTGACCGCCGGGTCCGGGAGATGATGGAGCGATCAAATTTAAACAAGCCGACGCATGTCCGGCCTATCTCTCCGATTAGTAGTGTGAGAGGAGAGGGGAGAGATCGGATGCAGCAACACTGTGGGCAGGATCTGAAGTGCCCACAGCGCTGCTCTGTACCAGTCTGCACTCATCCGTCCATCCATCCATGCTCAGTCATCCATCCATGCTCATCCATCCATATTCAGCCACCCATGTATACTCACCCATCCATCCATCCGTGCTCAGCCATCCATCTGTGCTCACCCATCCATCCGTGCTCATTCATCCCCATCCGTGCTCAGTCATCCCCATCTGTACTCAGCCATCCCCATCCGTGCTCATCCATCCGCATTCATGGCTCAGCCATCCCCATCCAGGGCTCATTCATCCCCATTCATGGCTCATCCACCCCCATCCATGGCTCATTTAGGCCTCATTCATGCTCATCCATACCACATCAGTTCTCATACGTGACACATCCATGCCACTATACTGCTCATTGGTGCCACTACAGTTCCCATCCGTGCCACTACAGTGCCTCACATTAGTGTAATTAAATTAGATTTGAAATGTATGCCCCTAGAACACCTAATGGTGCTCCCTGCATGTTGGGCCTCTGTATGTGGTCAGGCTGTGTAAAAGTGTCATACATGTGGTATCACCATACTCGGGACAAGTAGCAGAATGTAATTTGGGGTTTCATTTTTGCTATGTTCATGCTGTGTGTTAGAAACATTGTATAAATGGACAACTTTATGTAAAAAAAAAAAAAAAAAGCGTTTTCATTTTATTTCCACATTTTCCAAAAACTTGTGGGAAAAAATGACATGCTCAAAAGACTCATTATGTCTCATAAAATATACGTTGGGGTGTTTACTTTCCAAAATGGGCTAATTTTTGGGGGGTTTCCATTGCCCTGTTGCTCCAGGACCTTCAAAAGTGCAAGAGGTAGTCAAGAAATGGAATGTGTAATTTTTGTCCCTAGAATGCCTGATGGTGCTCCCTGCATGTTGGGCCTCTGTACTTCGCCACGCTGTGTAAAAGACTCACACATATGGTATTGCCATACTCAGGAGGAGTAGTAGAATGTATTTTGGGGTGTACTTTGTGGTATGCATATGCTGGGTGTGAGAATTAACCTGTTAATATGACAATTTTGTGAGGGAAAAAAAAAAGAAAGGGAAAAAAAATCTTAATTTTGCAAAGAATTGTGGGAAAGAATTTCAATTTCAAAAAACTCACCATGCCTCTTACTAAATACGTTGGACTGTCTACTTTCCAAAAAGGGGTTATTTGGGGGGATATTTGTACTTTCCTGGCTTGTTATGCCTCGTACACATGTTCAGATTATCAGATGATAAAAATCGCTTTCAGAATAAACGTACGATAGTCAGATCATTAGTACAGAGCTTTCGAAAGCCGATCACGACAGTCCGTCCAACAATATCCTAAGGGATAAACATGAAAACTTTGCTCGGACAATAGGCCAGCAAATGATAATAGTTTAATCAGTACAGTATGCGTCCGCTAAAAATCAATAGACAAACACTACGCATGATCATGAACATAGCTACGCAAACAGGAATAAGTTGCACGATAATCTGACCGTGTGTACAAGGCATTGGGCTCGATTCACATCTATGCATTTTGCTTTTCAGCGTTTTTGCTGTGGTTTCCACTTTTTTTGCCGTGATTTGCGTTTTGTTTTTAAATTATTTTTTTTTTGGGGGGGGGGGGTATTTTGTTGCCAAGCAGATTTAAAAATGCAAATAGCGTCAAAATTGCAGTATAAATGCGTCAAAAACACAGCGTTTTTCTTGCATGCCCATTGAAGTCTATTACATGCAAAACGCTGCATTTCGCGGGAAATTTTGTTGCTAAGGCAGATTTAAAAATGCGAAAAGCAGAAAGCACAGTAAAACGTACTGCAAAAATGCTGAAAAGTAAAATGCATTAAGCCCCGTACACACGGTGCGAAAATCGGACGACAGATCGTCCGGTCTTATTTTTGCAGTCTAATCTCATACGACTTCTCGTACGACAGAAGGAAAAATCTGAAGTGATGTCATGTATTGTAGTGTATATGTATTGCATTTTCAGATGACAACTGTACCGATTAAACTAAAATTGTACAATCTGGTATCATACGAGAAAAATGTTCATGTTTGTCCGAAATAACATCGGATGAACTGTCATGAATGGCTCTCGAAAGCTCTGTACTAACGATCCAATTATCGTACGATTGCTTCGATAGCGGGATTTTTTGACCGATTTTCGGATCGTGTGTACAGCCATAAGGGCCGGTTCACAATTACGCGGCACGACTTCGCGGCCCGTTCACATCTAGGCGAATTGTCAGGCGACTTGAGTTGCCTGACAATTCGCCTCAATGCTGTGCAATGGAACCGTTCTAATAGGAGCGAATCGCTTCGCTCCGTCTTAGAAAAATGGTTCCTGCACTATTTTCAGGGCGATCTCAGCGCGGCTTGCATTGACTTCTATGATAGAAGTCTCCTCACAAGCCGCGTTTAGATCGCCTTGAGTGGTGCGACTTGCTTCTCCCTGGCAAGTCGCGCCGCATCGCGCCGTGTAAGTGTGAACCGGGCCTAAGTGTCTGAAGAATTGAGATCGGCCATCAGTGTATCAGGTGTGATCAATTTTCAGAGATTGGCACCATAGCTTGTAGACTCTATAACTTTCACAAAGACCAAATAATATCCACTCATTTGGGTTATTTGTAGCAGTAGTAATTTATGAAGAAAAATTACTAATCTGCAAAATTTTATAACAGAAACAAAGAAAAATGCATTTCTTTACAAAATTGTCGATCTTTTTTCATTTATAGCGCAAAAAAAAACCAAAACCCAGTGGTGATTAAATACCTCCAAAAGAAAGTTCTATTTGTGTGGAAAAAAAGGACAAAAATTTCATATGGGTACAGACTAGTATGACTGAGTAATTGTCATTCAAAATGTGAGAGCACTGAAAGCTGAAAATTGGTCTGGTTAGGAAGGGGGTTTAACCACTTCCACACTGCGCGCTGTATATTTACAGCGGCAGCGTGGATGTGTACCGCGAATCGCCGTAAAAAAGCGGCGATCTGCAGGTGGGCCCTCCGTACTCCTGAGGAGTGTGCCCGCGGCTCGGGCGCACCCGATGTCCGCCGGCGAGCCACGATGAGCGGCCACTGCCAAAGAACCGGGAACCGCCGATGTAAACACGGCGGATCCTCG
This sequence comes from Glandirana rugosa, assembly GCA_018402905.1. Classification (NCBI taxonomy): domain Eukaryota; kingdom Metazoa; phylum Chordata; class Amphibia; order Anura; family Ranidae; genus Glandirana; species Glandirana rugosa. The sequence continues at coordinate 586,067 of BLSH010277180.1, forward strand.
CTCTGTTAGTAGGGGCATAGGAGATCTACTGATCCCTGTCACTGGGATCAGTTAGATCTCTTGTTCCCATAACAGCCCAGCCCCCCCCACAGTAAGAACACACCCAGGGAACACAGTTAACCTCTTCACTACACCCTGCAGGTTAACCCCTTCACTGCCAATGACATTTATACAGTAATCAGTGGACATTTAAATTTCTGATCGCTGTATAAATGCCATTGGTCCCAAAAAAGTGTCAAAATGGTCCAACATGTCCGCCCCAATATCGCAGATCGCCTCCATTACTAGTAAAAAGTTTTAAAAAAATAAAAACCCCAGAAATTAATTCTCATCATCCGTAAACATGGCCACTTTTGCGCAAACCAATCAATAAACGCCGATTGTGATTTTTTTTTTTTTTTTTTACCAAAAATATGAGGAGAATATTAATCAGCCAAAACCAATGAAAAATAATTTTTTTTATATAATTTTTTATTTTTTTATTTTTTTTCAGCAAAAAGGAGGAAAAAAACGTTTTTTGTTTGTTTTTTTTTTGTTTATAGCGGTGATCAGAAATGACGCAGCGGTGATCAAATACCACCAAAAGAAAGCTCTATTTGTGGGAAAAAAGGACAACATTATGTTTGGGTACAACATCGCACGACTGCGCAATTGTCAGTTAAAGCGACGCAGCGCCGAATCCCAAAAAGTGCTCTGGTCAAGAAGGGGGTAAACCCTCCCGGGGCTGAAGTGGTTAAGAGACTAGTGGGCAAGTGGTTAAATTGGCAAGACCAATCTGTGTACCACATGAGCACATACTGTAGCCAGTCTGGGGGAGTCAAAATTATTGTTGGTTGGTAGGGGATCAAATACTTATTTTACTCACTGTATATCATAGTTTGTAGATACTATAACTTTTGTGCAAACTAAACAGTGCTTATTGGGATTTTTCTTACCAAAATATGTAACAGAATACATATTGGCCTAAATTGATGAATAAATTAGATTGTTTTACATTTTTTTTATCAGATGTGTTTTTTAGCAGAAAGTAAAAAGTGTTTTTTTTTTTTTTTTGTTTTTTTAATTGTCAATTTTTTTTTGTTTATAGCGCAAAAAAAACCCCAGTGGTGATCAAATAACCCCAAAAGAAAGCTCTATTTGTGGGAAAAAAATGACAAATTTAATTTGTGTACAACGTCGCACGACCACACAATTGTCCATTAGAGTAAAGTAGTGCCATATTGCAAATAAAGGACCAGGTCATAAGTGGGGTAAATATTCTGGAGGTCAAGTGGTTAAAAGCCCCTACAGGTCATCAGCTTAGAGTTAACTGGAAATCAGCCTTTCTCCACCTTTTCAACACTGAGGTACCCTTGAAATAGTTCTCCGGTCTCAGGGAAGCCCTGCTAAAAATGAAAAATCCACAACTCCTGATACATTAGAGTGATGGTCAATGGGAAGAATGCTCCTTACACTTGTGGTCATTGGGAAGAATTATCCCTTACCGATAGCTAAAAAGATCAATGATGTCATTGGGAATTTATCTGAGAGGTAGAAATTGACCATTGCTCAAGGAACCCCTAGCAACCTCTGGAGGAACCTCAGGCTGCAGTCACGCCTGAGCGTTTTGTAGCCTGAAGCCTGAAGCTACAAAACGCTGGAGGGGGAAAAATCAATGATCCTCTATGGAGATGGTTCACATCTCCACTCCAAAACGCCTGGAGCCAAAAGCCTGAAAACGCCTGAAGCTCAAACAAGTTCTGGAAGTATTTTTCTACTTTTTGCTACATTGGTGACCTTTTGACCTGTACAAAATCGCTGTAAAAATTGCAGCAAAATCGCGGTTAAAAACACGTGTATTTCTGCCTGAAAACGATACACGGCAGCTGTGAATGCAGCCTTATTGCTGCTTTTATACTAGGCAACCTCAACCACATGTTTTCATGAGCTTGTATCTGGGGGCATTGCAGGCTCAATATTTGTTTGGGAGGGGTTAGGTGCTTGGCTGTAACATTTTATTTTTATAACATAAGGACAAATTACCCTATGTGATAGTACACTATATTGACAAAAGTATTGGGACGCCTGCCTTTACACGCACATGAACTTTAATGGCATCCCAGTCTTAGTCCATAGGGTTCAATATTGAGTTGGCCCACCCTTTGCAGCTATAACAGCTTCTGGGAAGGCTGTCCACAAGGTTTAGGAGTGTCTATGGGAATGTTTGACCATTCTTCCAGAAGCGCATTTGTCAGGTCAGTCACTGATGTTGGATGAGAAGGCCTGGCTCACAGTCTCTGCTCTAATTCATGCCAAAGGTGTTCTATGGGATTGAGATTAAGGACTCTGTGCAGGTCAGTCAGTCAAGTTCCTCCATCCCAAACTCGCTCATCCATGTCTTTATGGACCTTGCTTTGTGCATTGGTGCGCAGTCATGATGGAACAGGAAGGGGTCATCCCCAAACTGTTCTCATGAAGTTGGGAGCATAAAATCGTCCAAAATGTCTTGGTCTGCTGACGCCTTAAGAGTTCCCTTCATTGGAACTAAGGGGCCAAGCCCAACCCCTGAAAAACAACCCCACACCATAATCCCCCCCCCCCCCTCCACCAAATGATTTGGACCAGTGCACAAAGCAAGGTCCATAAAGACATGGATGAGCGAGTTTGGGGTGGAGGAACTTGACTGTTCTGCACAGAGTCCTGACCTCAACCCAATAGAACACCTTTGGGATGAATTAGAGTGGAGACTGTGAGCCAGGCCTTCTCGCCCAACATCAGCTCCTGACCTCACAAATGCACTTCTGGAAGAATGGTCAAACATTCCCATAGACACTCCTAAACCTTGTGGACGGCCTTCCCAGAAGAGTTGAAGCTGTTATAGCTGCAAAGGGTGGGCCAACTCAATATTGAACCCTATGGACTAAGACTGGGATGCCATTAAAGTTCATGTGCGTGTAAAGGCAGGCGTCCCAATACTTTTGACAAAATAGTGTATTTTGCTATGGCAAGTTCTCTTTTATGGTATACCATATATGATACTTATGATATCATTTATAGTGAAATTTTAGTGAAAAAATGTGTAAAAAAATTAAAGTTACACCCAAGAACTTCACCCCCCCAAAAAATGTTGAGCCTGCCCCGCCTCCATGCACATGTGTAAACACATTGGGGGCCCTTCTGTATTAAAATGGTACAAATTGCCACACGTCAGAGTGAGAGCAATCATTCTATTCCCATTATTCATGGTTAACTCTAAACTGTAGGGGCTTTTAACCACTTCAGCTCTGGAAGGTTTACCCCTGTCATGACCAGGCCATTTTTTGCAATACGGCGCTGCATTACTTTAACTAACAATTGTGCGGTCGTGCGACGCTGTACCCAAATAAGATGTTTGTCCTTTTTTCCCCCACAAATAGAGCTTTCTTTTGAGTTTTGATTTGATCACTGCTGCAGTTTTCATTTTTTGCGCTATAAACAAAAAAAGGCAGACAATTTGAAAAAAAATTATATATATATTTTACTTTCTGCTATAATACACATCCAATAAAAATGTAAAAAATCTAATTTCTTCATTAGGCCAATATGTATTCTTCTACATCTTTTTGTTCCAAAACAATCCCAATATCGATTGGTTTGCGCAAAAGTTATAGCATCTACAAATTATGGGATAGATTTATGGATTTTTTATTTATTATTTACTAGTAATAGCGGCGATCAGCGACTTATAGCGGGACTGCGATATTGCGGCGGACAATTCGGACACTTTTGACCCTTTTTGGGGTCCAGTGACACTAATACAATGATCAGAGCTAAAAAATATGCACTGTCACTGTACTAATGACACTGGCAGGGAAGGGGTTAATATCGGGGGCGATCAAAGGGTTAGCTGTGTGCCACACATGTTTCACTGTGTGTGTGTGGATTTTACTAAGCAGTGTGCTGTTTTTTTACTTCCTGTTTTGCTGCTGTCAGAGAGCCCTGTGTTTGTTTACCTACACATGGCTTTCTTCGGTAATCTCCAGAGTGACCAATCAGCAGCCGGAAGCCGCTGGTTGGTTGATGCTGCAGCCAATCGCAGCACAGCTGGGGGAGTGGGGGCGTGCGGATCATGTTCCAGGTACGTGAACCCAGGCAGAGAGGCCGCCCTGCCGCAGTATATCGGTGGTGGGCGGTCGTTAAGCAGTTAAAGCACTGCCTTTGTAAAATTTAGGGTACTGAAATTTGTTGCCATTTCAGGGGCGCATGCACTTTTAAAGTGGCTCTAAAGGCAGAATTTCTTTTTTACCTTAATGCATTTTATGCATTAAGGTAAAAAAAAAAAAACACCTGCATGCAGTCCCCCCCCCCAGCCCTGCCTTATACTTACCTGAGCCTCATCTTGATCAAGTGATGTGCCTGTGCACAAGAGCAGAGGCTCTCTCTGCTTTCTCCCTCCTCATTGGCTCAGCCATTGTCTCCTGCTGCTGTCAATCACAGCCAGTGATGAAGGAGTGGGGGCGGGGCGGAGTTCTGCTGTCTGTGTTAATAAAAGCATACAGTGAGGCTCGGGAGCGGCATGCTATAGGGGCACTTAATGGGTGGGAGGAGCCAGGAGTGCCAGCGGAGGACCCGAGAAGATGAGGATCAGGGCTGCTCTGTGCAAAACCATTATACAGAGAAGGTAAGTATGACATGTTTATTATTTTATATAAATTAAATTAGATGAATTTTATATAAATTAAATATAACAATTATTTGTGCACATATAAGGGAATAGGCACAGAAACATTTATGTTTTTTTGGTGATTAACATTGTGGGAACGCAATTTGGTTGCTCGCAGCCATCCACTAGATCTTGATTTATACCACACGGGCCAAAACAGGATATTACAATTCTTTATGAATGTTATTTTTGTAGCACTGCCCGCTTCGGGGTTGCTTAGAGTTACCTGTTCATCTGCGCCTCCATGACCCTGCGGAACCTTCCAGCCCTCCTAACACTCTGGGTTCAGACATTTTTGGTTACACAGTTAAATAACACACCAACACACTGCAAATACCTTATACGACGAATAGACGGTTTGCCCCAGCGATCCGCGATCCGAACGGGTCGACCGGAAACAGAACGAGAATCCGCGAAGCGCAACACCACTGCGGCCTTAGGAAAGGCCGCGGCTTTGGCCTAGCTCCGGAGCGGTCGGCCATCTTGGTACACCCGGCGGCGGTGCGCGCTGACGCCATCACCCCTCTGCTCGTGGATCCTACCAGAGCGCGCATCTGCAACAACAGTGAGGTTTGTTGGACTGGCTATTAGGGGGCAGGGGCAATGCAATGTTACTGGCTATTATTACTATGTTGGGGGCAATGTTACTGGCTATTATTACTAATGTGGAGGCAATGTTACTGGCTATTATTACTAATGTGGGGGCAATGTTTCTGGCTATTATTACTAATGTGGAGGCAATGTTACTGGCTATTATTACTAATGTGGGGGCAATGGAATTATTGGGGTTCGAATAAAAACATTACAGCCTTATTTTTGTTACTTTCACTGTTTACTGACTTTACTGACTGTTAATGAGAGTAAAGATAGTTCTTAATATGTTACATAGTTGACATAAAATTGTTCTTAAACTGCTGTTAACTTTATACAGTTGATATAAAATATTTTACTACAGTATTTGGTTCAGAATCTTTTTTTTCTAGATTTTCCTCCTTTAAAATTGGGTGCGTCTTATATTCCGGAGCGTCTTATACGGCAAAAAATACGGTAAATGACTCTCTGGTTTTACTGATTCAGAAAGAGAATTAAATAACAGGATTTAGGTCAGCTGAGTCCTGATTGAACAGCCAAGGCACAGGTTAGGAGATCCTTGAAAGTAATTGAATTACAGCTGGAAATCTCAGTTACAGAATAACATTTTACATGAGAACAGACCGCAGTCAAATGCAAGAATGGTACTGAAGTGGACTAGTAATTAATGTATTTTATGATAATACTAATAGGCAATCATGTACCAGCCTATTTCACCTTAAGTCCTAATGGGAGACCAGGTTTAAGAAGTATTGGGGTAGGTCCCTTTAAATAGCAGCAAACAGCAATGTCCAGAGTGCAAGGAATTCAATTGTCTTCACCGGCAGTTGGAGCTCAAGCAAACTGTATCCATCCTGAATATAGCAAGGCAGAGAACAACTCAATCTGACTAGCAGTAATCTTTAAAGTAATTCCAAGGGGTAAGATGCCTGTATACAGTGTTCTTAGGCAATCAAAGTATCCCAGGAGTAAGATGTCTGTATAGTGTCCAATGCAATGTAATTGGGCAGGGTGTGTATTTACTGTACAGAAGCCCTCTCACCAACTGAAGGACAGCGTAAAATCCTCCTTAAGAGCAATTCTCCAATGGTCGTCCCCTTAACGAGCGATCGGAGATGACTGACTGGCTGCGGTAACTGTATGTCGTCTGATCTGGCTGATGCAGAGATACTGTGGTGATGTCCCTGGAATAGAAAGCAGCGGTGGGCCGGGCTGGAGTTGCACCTTTCGCTGCGTGGTAGGCCCGCAGTCCTCCCGAACAGCAGCAGAGAGATGTTCACCTCATGGAGCCCCGGAAAGAAGAATGCATGGACCGGGCTGCTGGCCCTTTTATAGTCTTTCCCAGAATGCTTTCTTGGGTAGCAGGTAGCCTGATGGGAAGTCTGGTCCAGGAATAGTTCTATAGCCCCAGGATATTTGTCCAAGGTGCTACAATTCCTACAACGCTCTTGGCACAGGAGGATGATGTAAGGTACTTGCCCCCAACACTAGAGGGACACATCAGCAGTGTAAAATGCAAAGCAGATACTTGTCCAGTGTTGGCTACATCGTAAAGAAAAAAAATATATGCTTAGGATCACTTTAACCGGTTCCACCTGTATATTTACGGCGGCGGTGTGGACGCTGTGCGAGAATCGCTGTAAAAAGACGGCGATAGGCGCAGCTAGGGGGCGATTGCCCAACACACTCCGGAGGAGTGTGCCCACGGCTCGGGCAGACCCAACGTCCGCCGGCGAGCCTCGATGAGCTGCTACAGCCAAAGAGCGGGGAACCGCCAATGTAAACACAGCGGTTCCCGGCTCTTTCAATGGGGACATAGGAGATCTACTGATCTCTGTCACTGGGATCAGTTAGATCTCCTATGTCCATGTTATCCCAGCCCCCCCACAGTTAGAACACGCCCAGGGAACACTGTTAACCCCTTCACTGCCAATGACATTTATACAGTAATCAGTGGACATTTACATTTCTGATCGCTGTATAAATGTCATTGGTCCCAAAAAAGTGTCAAAAATGTCTGACATGTCCGTCCCAATATCGCAGTAGCGCTAAAAATCGCATATCACCGCCATTACTAGGAAAAAATAAAAACCCCAGAGATGAATTCTCATCATCCGTAAACGCGGCCACTTTTACGCAAACCAATGAATAAACGCAGATTATGATTTTGTTTTACCAAAAATATGAGGAAGAATATAAATCGACCAAAACTGATGAAAAAAAACATTTTTATATATTTTTTTTTTTTTGGGATTTGAATTTTAGCAAAAAGTAAGAAATATTGTTGTTTTTTGCAAAATTGTCGCTCTTTCTTTGTTTATAGCGGTTACCTGAAATGACGCAGCGGTAATCAAATACCACCAAAAGAATGCTCTATTTGTGGGGAAAAAAAAGGACGAAAATTTTGTTTGGGTACAACGCCACACGACCACGCAATTGTCAGTTAAAGCGACCCAGTGCCGAATCGCAAAAAGTGCTCTAGTCTTAATATGGGAAATTCTTCCGGGGCTGAAGTGGTTAAGCAAGATGGGTATCTATTTAGTCGGCGCAACCTCATCTTTTATAATTTGCCCAAAAAATGGGGTGATATATTGTATTTGTGTGCCCTAATTATATTATATTATTATATTAATTATTAACCACTTCACCCCCGGAAGGATTTCCCCCTTTAGGACAAGAGCACTTTTTGCGATTCGGCACTGCGTCGCTTTAACTGACAATTGCGCGGTCGTGCGACGTTGTACCCAAACTAAATTGGCGTCCTTTTTTTTCCCCTACAAATAGAGCTTTTTTTTGGTGGTATTTGATCCCCTCTGTGTTATTTCTGATCACCGCTATAAACAAAAAAAAGAGCGACAATTTTGCAAAAAAAAAAAAACAATATTTGTTACTTTTTGCTATAATACAAATCCAAAAAAAAATTTATAAAAAAACAAATCTGTCCATCAGTTTTGGCCCCTATATATGCTTCCCCATATTTTTGTTAAAAAAAAAAAAAAAATCGCAATCGGCGTATATTGATTGTTTTGCGTAAAAGTTGCCACGTTTACAAACGAAGAGAATTCATTTATGGGGTTTTTATTCATTTTTTATTTTTTACTAGTAAGGGCGGCAATCTGCGATTTTTAGCGGTACTGCGACATTGCAGCGGACATGTTGGACACTTTTTTGGGACCATTGGCATTTATACAGCGATCAGTGCTATGAAAATGCACTGATTACTGTGTAAATGTCACTGGCAGGGAAAGGGGGTAACACTAGGGGGGCAATCAAAAGGTTAACTGTGTTCCCTGGGAGGTGTTACTAACTGTGTGGGGGCTGGGCTGAGTGGGGGAGGAGAGTGATCATTGCTCCCATATACAGGAAGCATGCGATTACTCTCCTTCTCGCCTGGCAGAACGGAGATGGATCCCATTGTTTCACTGCGAGGGAGCGATCGCGGGTAGCCAGCGGGCATCGAGTCTGCCCTACCTGCTCCCTGCCCCCCAGATACACAGTGAGTGCATGCTCACAATCCACGATCTCGCAGCTGCCGCCAGGTGATATCGAGCCATGTTGCTGCCGTCAATTGGCAGGCGGTCGGCAACTGGTTAATGATTATTATATTATATATTGATTATATTAATTATTAATATTATTATTATATTAATATACTTTTTACTGAAAAATTGCGAATGATAAACCATTGGGTTAATATCGAGTGGGACATAAAAAATTGGAACTACCACCATTTTACTGTCGGGGGTGTCTGTTTTCAGGAAATATATAATGTTTTGGGGGGGTTTAACAAATTTTTAGGTCTACAAATAATACAAAAAAAACATAAAAATGTTTCTTTTTGCCAGTGAAAGGGTTAAACCTATATATGGTACCTTTGAAAGCAGAGCATGTCCATTCTTTTCTTACAATTAAAATTAGATTATTAAAGTCTTACATTGCGGAAATACCAGCAGACTTTTCTGTACAGGCACGCCATAGACTTTGTAGAGAAAGAGAATCAATGCTTCATATTTATACTTTAATTCCCAGCTGTGCTCTACATTCGAGTGCTCCGAAATAATCCGGCGTGGCGATAAAACTGAATGCAGAATTACACGTATACATTACTGAGCCCCCACAGTGACATACTTTCCCGGGGAAGGGAAATAAAGATACTTTGTAAAAGCAGAACAGAACACAACGGACTGCAAACTGGAGCAAAAAGGTGGTTTAAATCCCCCCTATAATCTGGTTAGTTTTTGTATAGAACGCCTTGTACGTCACCATCACCAACTAATCTCATCTCGTAATCCTCCGCTCTGTTAGTCCAATTTTGCTTGTAATCATCCCAGTGCGTTTTTTTCTAATGCCAGCAAAATCGGAAGCGTGTGTCTGCACAAGGGCGTGTTTAGATTTGCAGTTTGGGAGGGGGGGGGGCAGTGGATGCAAAGGGGGTGTTCACATGCTGTAGCAAAAATTATTCCCCCCCCCCTGTGTTATGCGCTGGTACATTCAAGCGAATAGAGACGCGTGCAGGCATATTATCTCCTCAGCACCTGTCAAACGCAATTTGAACGTAGATCACTTTTCACAAGCGCAGCAATGTTGCGCAATGCATTTTTAATGCTCATCGTTAAAGATGAAGTTTTATCTGCTTATATTTTGCGTTCTCTGGTGTCCCCC
>BLSH010277180.1:596010-624625 GCA_018402905.1 Glandirana rugosa
GATTTTATTCCATACATTACTTTTGTCTTACCAAAATAATTTTTTAATAAAACCATTCTGTTTTCATTACATACCTTATTTTAGTCCCAGTGATGTCATCACTGGTTCTCTGTGCTCCTCTATGCAATGCAGGTATCTCATGGCGGGCGGGAGGGGCTGGCACAGGGCTGCACATGGTTTCATGAAAACATCTCAGCAGCTTCGCCATGAGCCCTCACCCCCAATTGCAAGCAGTGGGCTGGCTCTTGGGGGGAGTTATGCACATATCAAAATGCCTTGATGGGTGGATGTCAGTCTGAAGGAGTGGTAAAGAACCAATTACAGCGGCCCTATTGGTAGCCTATTTAAAAAACAACGCTTAACTAGGAGGTTGCTGGATGGTCTTCGGTTGCACCCTGCAATTTTAACCATGAACCTATTCCTGAGATCTCCTGGCCCAGCCTTCCTTTGGATATGGTTCTGCTCTGCCTTTCTGTTACTGACCTCAGCTAGTTGATGACCATGGCTTGTCCCTACTGATTCCTGGTTTGACCTGAGCTAGTTGATGACCATGGCTTGTGTCTTCTGATTCCTGGTTTGACCTCGGCTAATTGATGACCATGGCTTGTCTCCACTGATTCCTGGTTTGAGCTCAGCTAGTCGATCACCATGGTATGTCTCTACTAATTCCTGGTTTGACCTCGGCTAATTGATGACCATGGCTTGTCTCCACTGATTCCTGGTTTGAGCTCAGCTAGTCGATCACCATGGTATGTCTCTACTGATTCCTGGTTTGAGCTCAGCTAGTCGATCACCATGGTATGTCTCTACTGATTCCTGGTTTGACCTCAGCTAATTGATGACCATGGCTTGTCTCTACTGATTCCTGGTTTGAGCTCAGCTAGTCGATCACCATGGTATGTCTCTACTGATTCCTGATTTGACCTTGGCTAATTGAGAGCCATTGCTTGTGTCTATGGATTCTTGGTTTGACCTCGGCTAGTTGATGACCATGGCTTGTCTCTACTGATTCTTGGTTTGGCCTCAGCTAGTTGATGACTATGGCTTTTCTCTACTGATTCCTGGCTTGACCTCAGCTAGTTGATGACCATGGCTTGTCACTACTTATAACTGGTTTGACCTTGGCTAGTTGATGACCGTGGCTTGTCTCTGCTGATTCCTGGTTTGAACTCGGCTAGTTGATGACCATGGCTTGTCTCTGCTGATTCCTGGTTTGACCTCAGCTAGTTGATGACTATGACTTGTCTCTGCTGATTCCTGGTTTGACCTCAGCTAGTTGATGACCATGGCTTGTCTCTGCTGATTCCTGGTTTGACCTCAGCTAGTTGATGACCATGGCTTGTCTCTACTGATTCCTGGTTTGACCTTAGCTAGTTGATGACCATGTCTTCTCTCTACGGATTCCTGCTTTTACCTCAGATAGTCGATGACCATTGCTTGTCTCTACTGATTCCCAGTTTGACCTCGGCTAGTTCCTGACCACGGATTGTCTCTGCTGACCTTCTGGTGTGACCGTAACTTGTCTCTTGATCTTGGTTTTCTACTCTGCCTATTGTTGGTTTCTTCAACCACCCTTGTCCATACCATGCTTTACAGAGTAAAATGGGAAAAGTAAAGGATGAGCCGGTAAACAGGAAATTGATCAAATTTTCTGGTTTATTGCTTCATGATCAGGTTAAAGGCAGTACAATCTGACGTGTTTCGTCATCAAGGGTGCCTTGTTCACATGCTTTATAGAGTGGTGTTTATCTTAGTTTTTTGGCCAGCTACCTCACGCGCCAGCCTGCCTCCAGAAGGAAGCTTCCATGGACTACTCCTGGCACCTGTGCTATTCTGCACCCTCTCACTCCCTGTACTACACTCCAGGGGTGTCTGAATTAGAAGTATAAGGGAAGCCCTCTGATCATTTCAGCCTACAGCTAGGTACATGATAATTGTTGTCAAATCGCCAGGGTAGAGATGTTAAAACAACATATGTGGAAGACAGTTTGTGTTGAAGGCCCCCCACACAAAGTTTAGTTCTGCCTTCTCTACTTCTGTAACAGAGTGCAATAGTCAGGAGTGTGTAACTGTGCAAAGGTCAGAAGTCTGTAACACAGAGTTCAGAGGTCAGAAGTAAGTAATGCAAAGTGCTGAGGTCAGTAGTATGTAATGGACAGTTCAGAGATCCAACGTACGTAACACAGAGTTCAAAGGTCAGTAGTATGTTACACACAGTTCAGATGTCTGTTGTGTGCAACACAAGTAAAGAGGTCAAGAGAAAAAATATTGAAGAATACAGAGGTCAGTAGAATGTATTGCAGAATTCACAGGTCAGTACAGTAAAACCTTAGTTTGAGAGTGTTTTGCAAGACAAGCAACATTTTTTAATACATTTTGACTTGATATACAAGTGATGTCTTGATATAAGAGTAGCGTCACGTCACATCTGAGTAAAAAGAGAAGAGAGGCGCCTCTAAGTGTAGCAATACAGTTACATTTAATGAAGGTACAACATTAAGGCCTCATACACACGGGCGTTATTAAATTGTTTTTACAGCTTAAGAATGCCACACCATGTTATTCTATGGCCTCATACACACGTTGACATTTTTGAGCTGTAGATGGCGTTGGGGTTCTTAAGCTGTAAATCTAACACAGGACCCGCGCGTTCCGAAGCTGCAGCGTTAGAGCGGTTTTGACTCCTAGCCAGCCAAACGCTCACTAACGCGCATTAGCGCCTTAGCGACGTTAACCAGCATTTTTAGCACCGGCATTTTCTGTTTTAAAATATTCAAAAATAGCAGAGTAATGTCTTTTTAAACAAAACACGGCGTAGCGCTGACGCTCACTAGCGCTCATTAACGCCAATGCAAAACACAGATGAAATCGCGTTTTTTAACCCCTTGCCGATCGGCAATTGACAGCGGCAAGGTGGCTCGTGAGCGCAAATTGCCGTCATATGACGGCGGCCACGCTCACGAGCCTAGTGAGCGCGCGCCACCGGAGGCGCGCCCGCGCGCTGACTGTGTTCGGGGAGGGCCAGGGAGCGGGTGCGCCGGCTTCGATTGCCGCCGGCTACACGCGATGGCCCCCTCGAGCGGAGGAACGGAGGTCCGTGTATGTAAACACGGACCTCCGCTCTGTGTGAAGGGGGAAGGGCTGTGATCACAGCCTTCCTGTATACGAAGGCTGTGACCACTTCCCTTCCCCAGATAGTGCAGCCCCATACAGTTAGAACGCCCAGGGAACATAGTTAACCCTTAGAGCGCCCCCTGCAGGTTAACCCCTTCACTGCCAATGGCATTTACACAGTAATCAGTGCATTTTTATAGCACTGATCGCTGTATAAATGCCAATGGTCCCAAAAAAGTGTCAAAATAGTCCGACATGTCCGCTGAAATATCGCAGTACCGCTAAAAATCGCAGATCGCCGCCATTACTAGTAAAAAAAAAACCCAAAAATGAATTCTCATCATCCGTAAACGCTACCACTTTTGCGCAAACCAATCAATAAACGCAGATTGCGATTTTTTTTATCGCAAATATGAGGAAGAATATAAATCGGCCAAAAACGGTGAAAAAAAAATGTTTTTTTATATTTTTTTTTTTGGATTTGTATTCTAGCAAAAAGTAAGAAATTTGTTTTTTTTTTTTGCAAAATTGTCGCTCTTCTTTTGTTTATAGCGGCGATCAGAAATGACGCAGCGGTGAGCAAATACCACCAAGAGAAAGCTCTATTTGTGGAAAAAAAAGGACGCAAATTTCGTTTAGGTACAACGTCGCACGACCGCGCAATTTTCAGTTAAAGCGACGCAGCGCCGAATCGCAAAAAGGGCTCCGGTCCTAAAGCTGGAAATCCTTCCGGGGCTGAAGTGGTTAATGCCGATTTTTTTTTTTTTTCCAGCTCATTTTAACATAACGCCCGTTTGTATGAGGCCTTAAACACTCACATGGTTGATGATTGAAAGAGGCACATCTAAGTATGCAAGCATCCAGGGTAAAGCTGTCCACATAGACCGCCCTCCGCACTGCCATCAACCCCATCCCTTCCACACTGCGCTCCACAAGTGATTCAAGTATCGCTTTCAGATCGCTCTCCTGCAAGGTAGTCTTCCCGGTCACTATTGCAGACTGACAGCTATGAGAGCCGGCGGTGCAGGGGATGTGGACAGCTTTACCCCGGATGCCTGCATACTTAGATGGGCCTCTTTTAATCATCAACTATATGAGTTGCTAAATGTTGTACCTTCATTAACCACTTCAGCCCCGGAAGGATTTCCCACGTTAGGGCCAGAACACTTTTTGCGATTCGGCACTGCGTCGCTTTAACTGACAATTGCACGGTGGTGCGACGTTGTACCCAAATGAAATTTGCGTCCTTTTTTTCACACAAATAGAGCTTTCTTTTGGTGGTATTTGATCACCTCTGTGTCATTTCTGATCACCGCTATAAACAAAAAAAGAGCGACAAAAAAAAAAAAAATACAATATTTCTTACTTTTTGCTAAAATGCAAATACAAAAAAAAATACAAAAAAACAAATTTATTCATCAGTTTTGGCCGATTTATATTCTTCCTCATATTTTTGGTAAAAAAAAAAAAAACGCAATCGGCGGTTATTGATTGGTTTGCTCAAAAGTTGCCGCGTTTACAAAGCATGAGAATTCATTTCTGCCATTTTTACAATTTTATTTTTTATTTTTTACTAGTAATGGCGGCGATCTGCGATTTTTATTGGGACTGCGATATTGCAGCGGACATGTCGGACATTTTTGTCACTTTTTTGGGACCAATGACATTTATACAGCGATCAGAAATTTAAATATCCACTGATTACTGTATAAATGTCATTGGCAGTGAAGGAGTTAACCTGCAGGGGGGGATCTAGGGGTAACTGTGTTCCCTAGGCGTGCTGGGCTGCCAGGGGCATAAGAGATCTAACTGATCCCAGTGACAGGGCTCAGTAGATCTCTCACATGCTGCCTGACAGAGCGGGGAAACGGTTCCCCTTTCTTCCTCTCTGCCAGGCAATTGCGGATCGCTGGCGGAGATCGAGTCCTGCAGAGTGCGCCGGGCACCAGAGTGTGCCGCCCGCTACAGCGCACGCGTGAGCCTCAGTTTATAAACGGCGATTCGCGGGACAGCGCCACTCTGCAGCGAATCGGTCGGGAACCGGTTAAATGTAACCATATTGCTACACTTAGAGGCGCCTCTCTTCTCTTTTTTACTCTGCAGCTCCTGCTGGATTTTGCTTCTGATCCCCTTGTGGAGGATATTTTATAGTTGCACAACCGATCCCATTGCTATAATCTTTTTATATGGACTATAAACTGAAAGACTTCTGAATAAATGGTTATGGAATGAATCATCTGAGTTTCCATTATTTCCTATGGGGAAATTTTCTTTGATATAAGAGCACTTTGGATTACAAGCATGTTTCCGGATAGAATTATGCTCGTAATCCAAGGTTTTACTGTATTGAGTAATGCACAGTTCAGAGGTCAGTAGTATGGAAAGCAGAGTTCCGAGGTCAAGTAAGTAACACAAAGTGCAGGGATCAATAGTATGTAATACAGAGGTCATTGGTAAGTAATGCAGAGTGCAGAGGTCAGTAGTATGTTAAAGAGAGTTCAGAGGTCATTAGAAAGTAGCACAGGGTATAGAGGGCAGTAGTATGTAATGCAGAGGGCACGGGTCAGGTGTAAGTAATGCAGAGTTCAGAAGAGTGTAGTATGTAACGCTTAGTGCATGGATCAGGAGTAAGTAACACGGAGTGCAGGGGTCAGTAGTATGTAACACAAATTGACGGAATCAGTAGTATTTAACGTACAATGCAAAGATCAGTAGTATTTATATATAGTGCAGGGGTCTGTAGTATTTAATATATAGTGCAGGGGTCAGTAGTATTTCATGTACAGTGCAGGGGTCAGTAGTATTTAATGTACAGTGCAGGTAACAGTAGTATGTAATGAAAAGTGCAGGGGTCAGTGGTATCTAACATACAGCGCAGGGGTCAGTAGTATGTAATGCAGAGTTCTATAAGATTTCCATTGCCAGATCCTAGATGCAGTAGTGCCTGGCACGGTGAGGGAAGTCCTCTTAGGTCTCTCATCAGCCACTCTGATTTGAGGTCTGAGAGGTAAGAGGTAGGGGTCAGGAGCTGGCGGCAGAGCTGGGTCACAATCCACCAATTGCAAAGCCATGATTGACAGGTAGAATGCTATTGTCCCAATGCCAACCCCTACTTTAAAGTGTATGGGGGTCAAAAATACATATCAAATACATCTCTGTTATAGATGCATCTTTCATATGTTTTGTCTCTTTATAAACACTGCAAGCACAAAAATCTGCTTCTTAATCTGCCAGAAATCCAGTCTTTGTAGCTTTAATTTTGTATTACAGGGATGTACTGATTTTTTTTAACTTATGCTTTTACGTAGACTTTAAAAACGCTCCCTCTGCCGAGTCATCAGCAGGGGAAATCCAATTTAGCAGCCTTTTATTGACATCTAATTAGTGAACAGCTTCATGTCCAAGCTCACTTTTTCTTTTTTCATTTTCTTTTGGAATCTCTGCCACGTGACCTTTAGGTCTTCGGAATCTATTCAGACATCTATAGCAATATACAGAGCATCGAATGCAAAGGTTAAGGAGGCAGCATTAATTCTATATTATGAAGCATGGCAGAAAACCCTGATATTTCCAACCATGTTTGAAAAATCCTTCTGACAGTCTTTAATGCCGTGAATGCAAATTACCGCTTTTAAATGTCAGCTCAACCGGTCATTTACTGGTGGAAAATGTATCCCCCACCATCCTTCTCTCCCAGCGACTTGGTGTGAACTGCTTATAAAACATCATGTTTGGTCAATAATGTGCATTGCAGCGTGCTACAACACAGATCCTTTGCCTTATTGCATTTGTGTGCCTTCATAATGGCAGCCATAGGCGTGCACTGGGAGTGTGCCAGGTGTGCCTGGGCACACCCTAATCACTGCGTGAGGTACTGATTCCCCCTCCTGCCTGGGCTTCTCCTCATGTTGGCTTCCCTCCTCTTCTATCCCCCTGGCTGCTGCGGGGGATGTTTCAGTGGGGGAAGGGGCTAGTAAATGTGTCATTTACCGGCCCCTCTCTTTTCTAAGTGAACACACTCACTCACAGTGTTCATTTATAACAGAAGTATAGTAAACTGTTTACTATGCTTCAGGTTGTGAATGAATAGGAATCCACTCAGCACAGAGCACTTTCCATTCATTCCCTGTCCTGTGCAGCTGAGGCTGCAGAGTAAGGTGTGCGTGTTTGAGCTTTGGGGTGCACACCCTAATGCAATGGGCTGCGCACACCTATGATGGCAGCAATGCTTGTTACACACATAACTGCGATCACCTTAAATCAAATTAAATCCGGGGACATTTGTTTTTTTTTATTGGCAAATGATAAACTATTTTATACACATATTTTCCTCAAATTATATATGCAGTCAGTGGCATAGCGTGGGTTCAGTGCCCAGGACAAAGGCAAGAAATTTGCGCCCACTAACCTGCAGACTTTTAGCACTCCCTGAGTCCCTTCCACTAGTACAGTAGTACTGACCAACCCGATTCCTACACTGACCTACCTGACCACCGCACTAACCACTGTAGCGCGCCGGGGTCAGTAGTTTTTTATTTTTATGTATTTTTAATTTAATTTGTTTTTAATTTTTTTACAATGCTTTTTGGGGAGAGGGGGGGGGTTGGGGCAGTGGACAGTGTTGGTGGGTAGGGGGAGGGGGTGTCAGTAGTTTTTTATTTTATATTTTTTTTTACAATTTTATTTTGTATCATTTTTTTACTATTTAAATGTTTAATATCTATTGCAATTTTATTTTTTTTAACCACTTCAGCCCCGGAAGGATTTCCCAGGTTAGGACCAGAGCACTTTTTGCGATTCGGCACTGCATCGCTTTAACTGACAATTGCGCGGTCGTGCCACGTTGTACCCAAACAAAATTTGCGTCCTCTTTTTCCCACAAATAGAGCTTTCTTTTGGTGGTATTTGATCACCTCTGCCTCATTTCTGATCGCCGCTATAAACAAAAGAAGAGGGACAATTTTACAAAAAAAACCCAAATTTATTACTTTTTGATAAAATACAAATCCAAAAAAAAATATAAAAAAATTTTTTTTCATCGGTTTTGGCCGATTTTATATTCATCCTCATATTTTTGGTAAAAAAAAATCACAATTGGCATTTATTGATTGGTTTGCGCAAAAGTTGCCGCGTTTACGGATGATGAGAATTCATTTCTGGGGTTTTTATTTATTTTTTACTAGTAATGGCGGCGATCTGCGATTTTTTGCGGTACTGCGATATTTTGTCGGACCATTTTGACACTTTTTTGGGACCATTGTCATTTATACAGCGATCAGTGCTATAAAAATGCACTGATTACTGTGTAAATGCCATTGGCAGTGAAGGGGTTAACCTGCAGGGAGCGCTCTAAGGGTTAACTGTGTTTCCTGGGCGTGTTCTAACTGTGGGGGGATTGCCCTAGCTGGGGAAGGGTGGTGATCACAGCTTCCATGTAGAGGAAGGCTGTGATCACAGCCCTTCCCCCCTCACAGAACGGAGGTCCGTGTTTACTTACACGGACATCCGTTCTTTCAGTGCGGGGGGCCATCGCAGGTAGCCGGCGGCGATCGAGTCCGCCGCACCTGCTCCCTGGCTCCCCCCGAACACAGTTAGCGCGCCTCCGGCGGCGTGCTCACAATGCTAGTTATCGCGGCCGCCGTCCTGTGAAGGTGGTTCGCGATAACGAACCACCTTGTCGCCGTCACGCTGCGGCGGGCGGTCGGCAAGGGGTTAATCAGCCCTGTTGGGGGGCTTTGGTGAGATAGCAGGGGTCTAGAACCCTGACATCTCCCCATTGAGACAGAGAAAGGGACTGAGGACACAAATTCCCCAGCCCCATTCGGAGGAGCAGACAGAGCACACAGGGGCGGAGGAGGAGGACATAGAGAACAACTGGGGATGATCGGTGCGGTGGGGCAGCTGTGATCACTGATCTCCCTGCAAGGCTTTTCCGCTGATAGCGGAGGGAGAGGAGGAGAAGCAGCTGTCAGTTGATCAGTGATCACAGCTGTCCCTCCCGCCGCACCGATCATCCCCGGCTATGAACCAGGGGACCATCCATGTGTGCAGTGTGGGTCATGGTGGGCTCCCCCCCCCCTTCTGGGGGGCCCGTGTGCAGTGAACATTCTGCACTCATGGATGATACGCCATTGACCTGAGGTGAGAGTATTGGCTGCTCCACACCACTGCAATCCGGGGACAGTGTCCTCAATCCTGGGACTGTCCCCGAAAACCAGGGACATATGGTCACCCTACTCCAGGTGCAGCCATTATCCGACAATGCTAAGTGTGTCGGATAGCATGCCCCCTGGTGGCCCCTGTGCCCTATAATGTAGCTAGAGCAGAGGTCTCCAAAGTGCCGCCCATGGGCTACACGTGGCCCGCTACAAGACTTTATCCGGCCCACAGCTGGGGTCAGCAGCATATCCTCAATGTACACAGATTCAGGTTATCAGAGGCTGCCTTTGGTCTCTGCTTCACCCCACATCCCCACCCCAGAATTCATGAGAGGACAGCCCTTACTTTATCCTGACCGCTTGCATCCTGGCTCCCACTTTATTCATAAAGGGGGGACTCCTACGCTAACAAATCTCTACTAATACCTAGCACAGGGTTTCTCAACCAGGGTTCCGTGGAACCCCAGGGTTCCTCCAGAGGTTTCTAGGGGTTCCGTGAGCAGTGGTCAATTTCTACCTCTCAGATAAATTCCCAATGACACCATTGATCTTTTTAGTTATCTGTAAGGGGGTAATTCTTCCCAATGACCACAAATGTAAGGAGCGTTCTTCCAATTGACCATCACACTAATGTATCATGAGTTGTAGATTTTTCATTTTTAGCAGGGGTTCCCCGAGATCGGAGAATTATTTCAAGCGCTCCTCTGTGTTGAAAAGGTTGAGAAAGGCTGACCTAGCACACCTAGAGGGTGCTACACCCATATACAGTAATGCTCTACAACTGACCCGCAAAGGTCCCCATTCAGTGGGTTCAAGCTGCATGGACACTTCCAGGTACTGGAAGGGCTCGTTCACACCATGTGCATTGAGTTTCGCACCTAGAAAACAATTGTTTTAATGCTAATTTACAGAGTTCTGTAATGTCTTTAATGGACTACTGATGTAACAAATATGGATGCATGGGGTTAAAACATGCAGGCTAAGCGGTCCAATCAAATTGGCAGTGACAGGGGCTGGGACAAAACTCATAAATCGAAATGGGTCTTCAGAAGCCTATTCCATGTGTAGTCCTAATTCAACGTGTGTCGGTGCATGAAAACATACACATTAGCACATGAATAGAGCCTAACACCAGGGGAATGGAAAGCAATTACTGGAGCATTCCTGGTGGTATTATAGCTCCCATACCTCCCAACTTTTTGAGATTAAAAAATAGAGGGACACCTTCTAGCACAAAATAGGTGGGTAAGGGATAAACCATTGCCATCCCCTCCTCCAAGTTTCACAGACTTTAAATAATTATTTTGCAAAAAATAATGAATATGCAAATAATTGCCTAAACTCAAAAGTATGTTTTGTGACCACTACTTTTCCTTTATAATGAGAATGTTTTAAGAATAACAGAAAATAAAATACAGCAGCCTTTCTCAACCTTTTTAACAAAGAGGAACCCTTGAAATAATTTTCTGCCGATTTATTACATCTCTAGCTGATGGCCCATATGCATGGATTGTAAATATAATAATGCATATGTAGCACCCCCCTAGATAGTTTGCTAGTTTGGTTAGGTAAATTTAGTTCCTGCAGCTCTCCTGTAATGAGTTGAGCAGCTTGTGATTATTTTGGGATGTTCTGTGCCTCACTGGTTGCAGATTTGACTGCTTCCCCCTGCCTTCTGGAGAATTCTGGAATGTAGTGGGCTGGGAGAGTCAAATAGGCAGCCTGAATATTTATGCAGTCCCAGCCAATCCTTGGGGGAGTGTTCCCAGTATGGGGCTGGGGGGTGCATAAATTAACTTGAGGTTCTTGTCCAGGAGTCCAGCAGAAGTTCTACCTGTGTTCACCGAGGTCCCTAGTATATTAGCTGGGGGGCCTATTCTGCTGTATTTTTGCTTGAGCTGACCAATGGATTTGTCTGGGGATCTGGTCTGAAGAGCCCACAGGAGACGTCTGGCTGTCATTGGAAGGAGGCATCCTAATATCCAGAAACATTTGTGAGTAAAGACCGATGTGTGAGATCCCAGTGACTCTGTGCTGTTAATATCCCTCATACATTAGTGCCAGCCTGTGTTGAAAGGTGGACATTGAGGACATTGAGGACGGTGTTCCTGTGTAGTTCAGCCCATTATTTGCAGCTGCAAGGGCTGCGCTAAGAATCTTTGAAAAAGTGAAGAGTGTCCTCAAGATACTATTTTGCCCTACAGGAGTATCTCACAGGTACTCTGCACCCATTCAAGTTTAATAAAGCACAAAAAAAAGGATACCCCTAGACCAGTCAGTTGGCGGAATAGTGCCCCGTTTGTTGGTGTCAGCGGGAGGAAGTGTTCTAAGGGCCAGATAAAGGCAAGCAAAGGGCCACATCCGGCCCGTGGGCCGCAGTTTGGGGACAGCTGCCATAGACTAATCATTGAGCCAGAAAAGTGACTAAGACTGTGTGCTTGGCTGCGAATACCCTAGTTTGGGAAAGAACCTTGGGACCATTCTGCAGGCCCTTTTAGGGGTGAGCAGTGGGGCTCGGTTATGGGAGGGAGGGTATTGCCTAGGCTCTCCAGCCACTCTGCTACCTGGCCAAGTTCTTTTTGTGTTAGCGCCTGCAAACCCAGGAGCCGTGCACCTCTTCTTCACTCCAGGTCAGTATCTGCATCCCCGCGGGTCTCAGGCTCTCTCCTTCCAGTCACAATGCTTTTCAAGTGTATTTAACAGGCAGTGAGCAGGTGTTCTATCGCCTCCGTACTGTTTGATTTAACTTAATAATGCCACACTACTGTGACGCAATCACCTGGATTGCACGTGGTTGCACAGCATGTGAACAGCCCTGTTCCGTTGGGTGGCCAGGGAGGGGGGTAAAACCCTTGGCTCAGCTGTCAGTTTTTACCACCTCTTTTGAAAGAGATCAGTTTCATGAGCACTTGTACCTGTTATTCCTAACATCATGTGTTTGTTTTTTATATGAACCTAGTCAGGCCCAAAATTAATATTGAGCAGAATTAAGTTCGGCCCTCCACAACAGTCCCAGTGTGTGATGTGGCCCCTTGGGAAATGAATTGCCCACCTTGTTATAGAGATATATTTATCAGACCAAAAAAGGAGGGACTACTGAGGAGGAAGGAAAGAGAGGGATTTGGTTCCAAAAGAACATAGAAACCATACAATAAATACTATCATTATATGTATTGACTGCATACAGTTAGTAGAACACTATTATATACAGTGCCTGGAAAAAGTATTCATACCCCTTGCAATTTTCCACATTTTGTCATGTTACAACCAAAAACGTAAATGGATTTTATTGGGATTTTATGTGATAGACCAACACAAAGTGGCACATAATTGTGAAGTGGAAGGAAAATTATAAATGGTTTTCATTTTTTTACAAATAAATATCTGAAAAGTGTGGCGTGCATTTGTATTTAGCCCATTTAGGGCCAGTTCACACTGGTGCGATGCCGGAGATCGGATGTGATTTGCACCGCACTGCAGTGTGAATCACATGTGATCTCTATGCAATGCGATTTCAGCCATACAGATAGTATGGCTGACATCGCATCACATTTGGAAAAAACTCGCACAGGACCCTTTTTTTTGGTCTGCAGCAGAATCAGATCGCATGGGTATTCACACCCATGAGATCCGATTCCTGTGCGAGTTTGCAGTGCGATATGCAAACTGATTTGGGGGTGTCACATCTTTGTATTGACATTCCCCACAGTGTGAACTGCCACCGGGAGACATGCGATGCGGGATTTGCAGTGGATTGTGAACAGGATTGCAGTGTGAACCGGCCCTTACTCTGATACCCCTTACTAAAAACTAGTGGAACCAATTGCCTTCGGAAGTCACCTAATTAGTAAATAGAGTCCACTGTGACGAATTTGGGTATCAGATCACTGCCCTCCTCACTAACTGGTGATAGAGGATCACCCAATCTCACACCGCGCTTGTCCCTAACGTAACAATGCCAATCTCAGCTGCTTCCAGCACAAAGATTTTCCAGTTTGCGGGACCACCATCTAAGTGCCAGCAGCCTGAGAGTGATTGTTCCCGGGCTAATTCAAGCGATTAACCCTTTCACTGCCACCACTTCTGGATAATGGTTAGAAGACCCAGATCTTAGCAATACCACTTATTATTTTAGAATAATCACCTGTAACACACGCTGTCACCACAGACAGGGATATTCAGATGATTTATCTTAAACAGTAGCGCACTTCAAAGGAACAGGTTCGTTATAGCTTGTATCAAGTGCTTTAGGGACAAGATTAACACTTTTCAGAATAAGATTTAATAATGAAAAGGTCAAAATTGGTGCAGATAAAATATTTACAGAAAAATGGTATTACAAAGCAATAAGAGACATAATATACAGTAGCAAAGAGATAAGGCAGAAGGGAAGGGGAGGAATATACTTGCAGGGAATGTCTGTGATTGATCAGAGATTTGTCGATGAGTCCACAGGTTCTACGATGGTTGTTCTTTGATGGTAAAGTGAGAAATGAGCAGTGTCTGGTCTATTCCCTTTTTCTCTGGAAGCAAAGGGGTGGGACCATATGCCCTTGACCACTCACATGGGTAAGGAGGGCCCGTGGGCTGTCCAGGGCGAACCGTGTAATAAAAACCCTCCCTGATATGCAACTTTCTGTATCAAAATCATATCTCAGGATATGATCACAGTGCAGACCCAACACTAAGGAATTCGAGCTCAGTATGAAAGTTGCATTAAAATAAGTCCAAACACGGCAGGTTTGTCACTATTCCATTACCCTGGGAGGGCAGAAACTAACAGGAGTTCCCCATATGACCGGACTTATCGATGTTTGGATTCCATTTGTTCCATGTCCAATTCCGCATTCAGCTATGTATTTTTTATTAAGACGTCACATTCCTGTATGGAGTTATGAAACATGGGTGAATTTCTAGCTTTAAACTGATTAGGGGTCTCTGAAAAGGTCACAGCTGCCTGAGTGCCTCTCTTTTATGACACTAATTATCCAAGGCACCCTGTGCTATCTCTTAATGGATCTGGCTTATTTGTTTATGATCAGGCCTGGCAAAACACATCCAGACCTTTTGGGCCCTTGCAAGATGACCCAGGAATTCCTAACCTGAAGGGAGGGGGGAAGAGGAGTGAGGTCAGGTAGTGCGACTGTCGTCTTTAAGCTAAAACCGTCATGGCTGACCCTGCACAAAATGCCTGCCAGTTTTCGTGTGTCCAGCACGTGATATCATTACATCTTCCTGTGTGTAATTTAATCTCAGTATAAATACAGCTGTTCTGTGAAGCCCTTGAAGGTTTGTTAGAGAACCTTAGTGAACAAAACAGCATCATGAAGGTCAAAGAACACACCAGATAGGTGAGGAATAAAGTTGTGGAGAAGTTTAAAACAGGGGGGTTAGGTTAAAAAAAAACTATCCCTAGCTTTGAACATCTCATGGAGCACTGTTCAATCCATCATCCGAAAATGGAAAGAGTATGGTACAACTGCAAACCTACCAAGACATGGCCTTCCACCTAAACTGACAGACCAGGGACGGAGGGCATTCATCAGAGAAGCAGCCAAGAGACCCATGGTAACTCTGGAGGAGCTGCAGAGATCCACAGTTCAGGTGGGAGAATCTGTCCACAGGACAACTATTGGTTGTGCCCTCCACAAATCTGGTCTTTATGGAAGAGTGGCAAGAAGAAAGCTATTGAAAGAAAGTCATAAGAAGTCCCGCTTGCAGTTTGCTAGAAGTCATGTGGGGGATGCAGCAAACATGTGGAAGAAGGTGCTTTGGTCAGATGAGACCAAAATTGAACTTTTTGGCCTAAAAGTAAAACGCTACGTGTGTCGGAAAACTAACACTGCGCATCACCCTGAACACACCATCCCCACCGTGAAACATGGTGGTGGTAGCATCATGTTGGGATGCTTTTCTTCAGCAGGGACAGGGAAGCTGGTCAGAGTTGCATATCACAGGTAAGCTATTAAAAGGGCAGGGATGCCTGAAGTTGCTGTATTATTATTTAATGGACACAATACATTATGCTCTCTGTGCCATAACCCCTTTGTGTTTTGTGTATTTTGATGTTTTTGGGGACACACCTGGTTATGTGCTTAGATTAATAGCTTTAGTTGTTAGTGCTGTCCACCCTCTAAAACTGCCTCTCTATATTTAATGAGTTCCAACTTGGTTTGAAAGTAACGTGGTTTGAGAGCTTTTTGCAAGACAAGCAAAATTTTAAAATAAATTTTGTCTTGATATACAAGCAGTGCCGTATCACAACTGACTATAAAAGAGAAAAGAGGCGCCTCTAAGTGTAGCAATATGGTTACATTTAATGAAGGTACAACATTTAGTTAATGATTAAAACAGGCAGTCTAAGCAGGCATCCAGGGTAAAGATGTCCACATAGACCGTCCTCCACACTGCCATTGACATCATCCCTTCCACACTGCGCTCTGCGAGTGATTCAAGCCTCGCTTTCAGATCGCTCTACTGCAGGATGGTCTTCCCGGTAACGATTGCAGACTGACAGTGGTGAGAGCCGGCAGTGCGGAGGGCGGTCTATGTGGACAGCTTTACCCCGGATGCCTGCATACTTAGATGTGCCTCTTTTAATCATCAACCATGTGAGTTTCATTAAATGTCACCATATTGCTACTCTTAGAGGCGCCTCTCTTCTCTTTTATACTCTGTAGCTCCTGCTGGATTTTGCTTCTAATCCCCTTGTGGAGGCGGCCATTTGTGAATGGACATTTTATGGTTACACAACCGATCCCATGGCTATAATCTTTTTATATGGACTACAAACTGAAGCACTTCTGAATAAATGGTTGTGGACTGAATCATCTGCGTTTCCATTATTTCTTATGGGGAAATTTGCTTTGATATAAGAGTGCTTTGGATTACAAGCATGTTTCCAGAATGAATTATGCTCGCAATCCAAGGTTTTACTGTACTTAATTTTATGTAAATAACACTGTGACGTATATGAATATTAAGAGAACTGCGGACACAACTATCTGCAGTTACATCCTGTACATTGTTTCCATAGACAGAGTTTTATGTGTCTGAAGTATCCCTGTGACAACAAGTTGGAAAAATAACTTTCTTTGATCGGTTGGTCACAGTAGATGGTTTGGCGGCTTATAGAAGCCCAGGACAGGAAATTAATATTATTTACAAGGCTAATTATTTTTTCGTCTGACCCTTAAATATCAAATGGAAGAATTGGGCTGTGAAGGAAACCTATACATTTGTAGGCTGCCCCTGTTGAACTGCCTTTAAAAATGCTAGTAGCCTGGCTGTATGCTGATCCAAAGGCATCAATATTTTCTGAGTCACTGGCCGAGAACAAAGAGGCATATGAGAACGCCTGATTTTCCTCTGATTTTAAATATTTCAATCTTGTTCTGAGTCAGTGTTGAGGCCAGAGATAGCCAAGTGACTTGCATTTTCAGGAGGAGTTCACAAAGGCAGGCAATGTATTTTCATCAGTACAAGTTTTCTTTAAATGGGTTAGAACTTAATTGGAAAATATTAGTAATCTGAATATATTATACACAAAAAAATATTATTATTATTTATTAGTTTTATCATCAAGTGCATTATCATGTGTATAATAGCATTATTGTTACAATAATAATTATTATTATAATCAAGTATGTAATAGGTTATCAGCATTATTGTTGTGTAGTTATTTTTATAATAATAATTATTATTGTTGTTGTTGGTATTTGCTTGTTTATTATTTAGATTTAGAAATTATTAGCATTTTGAATATATCATACACAAAAGAAATATAAACTATTATTATTATTATCACGTGTATAAGTTATCATTATTATTACATAGTTACTTTTTGTAATAATAACAACAGTAATAACAATCAATGTTACATTGTTGTTATTATCCTGTTTATTAATATTTATATTTGGAATATGTAAGTAATATGAATATATCATACATAAAAGACAATATAAACTATTGTTCTTGTTATTATTATTATTTTTATTAACAAGTGTATACTACGTTATTATTACGACATAGGTATATTTTATTGCATTCTTCTTATTATGATTATTATTAATCATAATAATAATACATTAATAAACAATGTTACATTATCATTATTTTTTCTTTTTTTTCACAATATATGTTTATTGAAGTTTCAAACATGTACAAATAGTATATCTGAACGCAGTCAGGTATACCTATTGTATAATTGATACTAATATACTGATTAATCAATCATAGCCCAGTTTTACATTGTACTTGAAATGGCTACCTGATTATTTTTTATTATCACTACTTATAACAATAATCATCACAATATTGTTGTTGTTATCTTTTTTTTTTTGCTTGCTTATTTTTATTTAGGGTCCTTTCACACATGCGGAGCCCCCTGCTCAGCGGGGATCCATCCATTTATCCCCGCTGAGCCGACGGATGACAGGACGGCCTCTGCACTGACTGACTGACCTGTCAGAGCTCCATTCTCCTCTATGAAGAATCAAATGAGCACGGACCGTCTGTCCGTGCTCATCCGATCCGATCCGCCAGGCGGATGGAAAATAGGGTTTCCGTCCGTCTGTTTCTGGTGGATCGGAGCGGATCGGACATGTCACCGCTGACATCCGCCGCTCCATAGAGCACAATGGAGCGTCCGTTTGGGTCCGCCTGAAAAACTGACAGGCGGACCCAAACGGACCGTATGTGTGAAAGAGCCCTTATTATTATGTTATTATTTACAGTATCTCACAAAAATGAGTACACTCCTCACATTTTTGTGAATATTTTATTCTATCTTTTCATGTGACAACACTGAAGAAATGACACTTTGCTACAATGTAAAGTAGTGAGTGCACAGCTTGTATAACAGTGTAAATTTGCTGTCCCCTCAAAATAACTCAACACACAGCCATTAATCTCTAAATCGCTGGCAACAAAAGTGAGTACACCCCAGTGAAAATGTCCAAATTGGGCCCAATTAGCCATTTTCCCTCCCTGGTGTCATGTGACTCATTAGTGTTACAAGGTCTCAGATGCGAATGGGGAGCAGGTGTGTTAAATTTGGTGTTATCGCTCTCACTCTCTCATACTGGTCACTAGAAGTTCAACATGGCACCTCATGGCAAAGAACTCTAAGGATCTGAAAAAAAAAATTTGCTCTACATAAAGATGGTCTAGGCTATAAGAAAATTTCCAAGACCCTGAAACTGACCTACAGCATTGTGGTCAAGACCATACAGCGGTTGTTCCACCCAGAACAGGCCTCGCCATGGTCGACCAAAGAAGTTGAGTACACGTGCTCAGCGTCATATCCAGAGGTTGTCTTTGGGAAATAGACGTATGAGTGCTGCCAGCATTTCTGCAGAGGTTTAAGGGGTGGGGCGTCAGTCTGTCAGTGCTCAGACCATACGCCGCACACTGCATCAAATTGGTCTGCATGGCTGTCGTCCCAAAAGGAAGTCTCTTCTAAAGATGATGCACAAGAAAGCCTGCAAACAGTTTGCTGAAGACAAGCAGACTAAGGACATGGATTACTGGAACCATGTCCTGTGGTCTGATGAGACCAAGATAAACTGATTTGGTTCTGATGGTGTCAAGTGTGGTGGCAACCAGGAAAGGAGTACAAAGACAAGTGTGTCTTGCCTACAGTCAAGCATGGTGGTGGGAGCGTCATGGTCTAGGGCTGCATGAGTGCTGCCGGCACTGGGGAGCTACAGTTCATTAAGGGAACCATGAATGCCAACATGTACTGTGACATACTGAAGCAGGTCATGATCCCCTCCGCTCGGAGACTGGGTCTCAGGGCAGTATTGCAACATGATAACAACCCCAAATGACCACTGCCTTGCTGAAGAAGCTGAGGGCAAAGGTGATGGACTGGCCAAGCATGTCTCCAGACCTAAACCCTATTGAGCATCTGTGGGGCATCCTCAAACGGAAGGTGGAGGAGCGCAAGGTCTCTAACATTCACCAGCTCTGTGATGTCGTCATGGAGGAGTGGAAGAGGACTCCAGTGCCAACCTGTGAAGCTCTGGTGAACTCCATGCCCAAGAGGGTTAAGTCAGTGCTGGAAAAAAATGGTGGCCACACAAAATATTGACACTTTGGGCCCAATTTGGACATTTTCACTTAGGGGTGTACTCACTTTTGTTGCCAGCGGTTTAGACATTAATGGCTGTGTGTTGAGTTATTTTTAGGGGACAGTAAATTTACACTGTTATACAAGCTGTACACTCACTACTTTACATTGTAGCAAAGTGTCATTTCTTCACTGTTGTCACGTGAAAAGATAGAATAAAATATTTACAAAAATGTGATGGGGTGTACTTACTTTTGTGATATACTGTATATTATTTAGCTATTTTTATCTTGATATTTTTATTATTACAAATTAAATATAATTTTCATGCTATTGAAAGAACGGACTAATGACTGTTATGACTTTGAATTATTGCGGTCTAATTGCTGGATCCATAACTATTATAAAAATAATTAAACAGTATTTTAAAAAAAAGTCGGTGAGGACATGAATTCTTTTTTTTTTCCTTGGTGTGAACACACTGGTGATTAATCATTCCTGCTTGTGGTCATTGTATGGGTTGTATGCTGACATTGGAGCCATCCCCTATAGCAGAGGTATGAGTGCCCTATGAGTGCCCTATGAGTGCCTGGCCAGGTGCTGTCTGGATGTGGCAGCTGTGCTCCAGCAGTGATTGACAGCTGGCTGTGACGTCAGGCGGTGGGCGTGTCCTGAGAGGACTTCCCTGGGAAGGCTGAGGCAGGAAGGCTGACTCCAGTGTGTGACCTGGGAGAGAATGGGCTGATCACAGACACAGGAGGACTGCTGGGGAGGATGCAGTGTGCAGCAGAGACAGGCAGCCTGAAGAACAAAGCATGGATGAGGAGGAAGGGGTAGCTGGAGCTTGGAGCTGGGATTGCCACTGTCACCATCATGGTAAGTGCTTGCCTGTTCAGGATGCTCTTCAGCCCCTGCAGCACAATTAGCCGGCTGCTACACCTTCTTTATGTGCTGCACAATGGGATCAGCTGCAGCATCAGCTCTGGGCTAATCCTGCTTGTGTTCTGTGCAAAGCTTCATGTCACCGAGCCGTCATCTGCAAAGTGCAACAACCCATGGCAACCAGTTTTTGGCTACAGGGCAGTTAGGGATGATTTCTGATTGGTCAGTAATGGCTTGTTGCACTTTGCCCCGGCTGTCACTCTTTGCACCTAGTTTGTAGATGAGGTGGTCCCCTATATTGGATGTGAGGTGATCCCCGACATTGGAGACGAGATCCCCTATATTGGAAATGAGGTGATCCCCTATATCGGAGGTGAGGTGCTCCCCTATATTGGAGGTGAGGTGCTCCCCTATATTGGAGATTAGGTGCTCCCCTATATCGGAGGTGAGGTGCTCCCCTATATTGGAGGTGAGGTGCTCCCCTATATTGGAGGTGAGGTGGTCCCCTATATTGGAGGTGAGGTGCTCCCCTATATTGGAGATTAGGTGCTCCCCTATATTGGAGGTGAGGTGATCCCCTATATTGGAGGTGAGGTGCTCCCCTATATTGGAGGTGAGGTGGTCCCCTATTTTGTAGGTGAGGTGATCCCCTATATTGGAGGTGAGGTGCTCCCCTATATTGGAGATTAGGTGCTCCCCTATATTGGAGGTGAGGTGATCCCCTATATTGGAGGTGAGGTGCTCCCCTATATTGGAGGTGAGGTGATCCCCTATATTGGAGATTAGGTGCTCCCCTATATTTTAGATTAGGTGCTCCCCTATATTGGAGATTAGGTGCTCCCCTATATTGGAGGTGAGGTACTCCCCTGTATTGGAGGTGACGTGATCCCCTATATTGGAGGTGAGGTGCTCCCCTATATTGGAGGTGAGGTGCTCCCCTATATTGGAGGTGAGGTGGCCCCCTGTATTGGAGGTGAAGTGCTCCCCTGTATTGGAGGTGAGGTGCTCCCCTATATTGGAGGTGAGGTGGCCCCCTGTATTGGAGGTGAAGTGCTCCCCTGTATTGGAGGTGAGGTGATCCCCTATATTGGAGATGAGGTGGCCCCCTGTATTGGAGGTGAAGTGCTCCCCTGTATTGGAGGTGAGGTGATCCCCTATATTGGAGGTGAGGTGCTCCCCTATATTGGAGGTGAGGTGCTCCCCTATATTGGAGGTGAGGTGCTCCCCTATATTGATGAATATAATGCAAAGTTTCAGGGTGCCTTTGTCATTTCCCTCCTTCAGGTTTGTCACATTTCTGGATCTCACACATTTCTATGCAATGTTACAATGAAATATTAATGTTTGGTGCACCTGAAGGGGTGTCTGTCTATGGAGAGATCCTGAGCTGGTTCCATGGACACTTTCAGGCTGATCTCTGTTTGTGGAAGATCTGAATATTACTCATCAGTATGTCATGCTGAATTATCTTTTAATAAATGAAAGGAAGGATACAATCTAATGAATATTAATTAGATGGATGAGCGAAGAACAAGGACATGGGCAGGGACAGGTCCTGGAAACTTAGACGCTTCCCTGGTAGAGCAGACAGCTACATAGCATTGCCTGCTATCCTGTCCAATTAAAGTTTTAATCTGCTTATATTTTCTCTTCTCTTGTTCCTCCTGTACCCCTCATCAACATGCCAATGACATTTTAAAGAAAACCTTTCTATTTTTTTTGCGCTGAATGCTTAAATAGACGCACGCAGCCCACGTTAGAAGCGCGCATGCGCGGGGGTTTCCTAGCTGGCTTAGCTAAAGGAGACATCTGCAAGCCGGAGAGGTGGGAACAGCGGTTCAGGGACAAATCAGAGGAGAAAAAAAGGGGATTTCCCAGGTAATTCTTAACTAAGATAAAAAAAAAATATATATATATACACACAGTATCTCACTGTCAAGTGAGTACACCCCTCACATTTTTGTAAATATTTTATTCTATCTTTTCATGTGACAACACTGAAGAAATGACGCTTTGCTACAATGTAAAGTAGTGAGTGTACAGCTTGTATAACAGTGTCAATTTGCTGTCCTCTCAAAATAACTCAACACACAGCCATTAATGTCTAAACCGCTGGCAACAAAAGTGAGTACACCCCTAAGTGAAAATGTCCAAATTGGGCCCAAAGTGTACATTTTTTGTGTGGCGACCATTATCTTTCAGCACCGCCTTAACCCTCTTGGGCATGGAGTTCACCAGAGCTTCACAGGTTGCCAGTGGAGTTCTCTTCCACTCCTCCATGACGACATCACGGCGCTGTTGGATGTTAGAGACCTTGCACTCCTCCACCTTCCATTTGAGGAGCCCCACAGATGCTCAATAGGGTTTAGGTCTGGAGAAATGCTTGGCCAGTCCATCACCTTTACCCTCGGCTTCTTTAGTAAGGCAGTGGTTGTCTTGAAGGTGTGTCTGGGGTAGTTGTCATGTTAGAATATTGCCCTGTGGCCCAGTCTCCGAAGGGGGGGGGGGGAATCATGTTCTGCTTCAGTATGTCACAGTACATGTTGGCATTCATGGTTCCCTCAATGAACTGTAGCTCCCCAGTGCCGGCAGCACTCATGCAGCCCCAGACCATGACACTCCCACCACCATGCTTGACTGTAGGCAAGACACACTTGTCTTTGTACTCCTCACCTGGTTGCCACCACACACGCTTGACACCATCTGAACCAAATAAGTTTATCTTGGTCTCATCAGACCACAGGACATGGTTCCAGTAATCCATGTCCTTAGTCTGCTTGTCTTCAGCAAACTGTTTGCGGGCTTTCTTGTGCATCATCTTTACAAGAGGCTTCCTTCTGGGACGACAGCCATGCAGACCAATTTGATGCAGTGTGCGGCGTATGGTCTGAACACTGACAGGCTGACCCCCACCCCTTCAACCTCTGCAGCAATGCTGGCAGCACTCATACGTCTATTTCCCAAAGACAACCCCTGGATATGATGCTGAGCACATGCACTCAACGTCTTTGGTCGAATATGGCGAGGCCTGTTCTGAGTGGAACCTGTCCTTTTACCTTTTATTTTTATTTATTTATTTTTTATTTAAGTTGGTGACAGGGTCCCTTCAAGTGTCCAGGGCTTCATATTTTGCTGTGTGGAGTTACATACTGTACAACACGCCCATAGACATGGCATCCCATGTGTCTACAGTTTCCCTGTGACAACAAGCAGGACAATAAATTCCTCTGTTTGGCCACAGTAGATAGTTTGGTGGCCTCTAGAAGTCCAGGACAGGTCATTCATATCATTGACAGAGCTGAATATTTTATCCTCTTACTTCAACACAGCCTTTCTCAACCTTTTCTATATAGAGGAACCCTTGAAATAACTTCCTGTCTCAGGAAAAAATGACTATATTTACACCTCCTGATACATTAGAGCAGTGGTTCTCAACTCCGGTCCTCGGGACCCACCAACAGGCCAGATTTTAAGTATTACCTTGGGGAGATGCAGACTAGACCGCTGCAATAACTGAGCAGCAAATGATATCACCTGTGATATATATCAGTTATCCTGCAAACCTGGCCTGTTGGGGGGTCCCGAGGACCGGAGTTGAGAACCACTGCATTAGCGTGATGGTCAATGGGAAGAATGCTCCTTACACTTGTGGTCATTGGGAAGAATTACCCTCTTGCAGATGGCTAAAAAGATCAAATGGTATCATTGGGAATTTATCTGAGAGGCAGAAATTACTCATTGCTCAAAGAACCCCTAGCAACCTCTGGAGGTACCCTAGTTGAGAAAATCTGTCTTAAGAGGAGATAGCAAGATAACTATAACTATAACTCATGCAATATGAGTGTGATGGTCAGTGGGTAGAATTCCTCTTACAGATGGCTAAAAAAATCAATGGTGTCACTGAAAACTTATCTGAAGAAGAAATTGCTGATTGCTCAAGGAACCCTTAGCAACCTCTGGAGGAACCCTAGGGGTCCACGGAACCCTGGATGAGAAACTCTGCTCTAACATATCAATTGGAGGAAATGGGCTTTAAAAGAAACCTGTAAATGTGTTGGCTACCACTGCTGGCCTGACTTTTAAATGCCAGTTGCCTGGTTGTCTGTTGATCCAAAGGCTTCAATTCTTTACTCTGAGCCACTGGCTCAGAATAAGTTGAACAAGTAGGCATAAGAAAAAAAAGTTAGGGAGGAGGATAGGTGAGAGGTTTTACTTTTGTTGAGTGTAATATTATATTGTTATTTTATGTTGCAATACTATATTATTGTCAAATGAAATGCAAATTCAAGAAAGCAACATCTCCTTCCCTAAAAATGAAAACTCCATTTATAATGTTTGCATTTAATAGTCAGGCACTTGTAAAAGACTTTGGAATAAACTACCAACAGAGGTTGTGAGACAGTCAACAGTAAATGGCTTCAAACATGCTTGGGATAAACATAAATCTATAGTCAGACAACAAGGTTAATGTAAAAAAAAAATAATAATAATAAAAATAAAAAATAATAAAAAATAAATAAATAAAAAGGGGCAGACTCGATGGACTACTCAGTCTTTTTTTGCCGTCACTTTTCTATGTTTCTTTAAAAAAGCAGGACCTTTCTGCTGTCCCATCTCCTCCAATTTACTATGAAGCAGGAAACAAGAAAAATCTGTTACCACCACATAGTTGGTGCTTTTCCTCCTGAGCCCCTTTATAAGCTATGCGATCAGTTTGCATCATTTCATGTAGGGGGTGGGGCGAAACATTTTTAGGGGTGTCAGGTTCAGGACTCCAACCTACCCATTATACCATGGTAAGAAAATAGGTAAAAGTACCTAATGGTTGTTACTATTTTCAAACAATGTCTTGCTTATTTCACTATGTGGCCAAATAACATCTGTGTGAGCTTGTTGCATTTTCCAACCCAGAACCACGGGCAATAATATTGGAGTCCCCACCCACCCCAACCCTTTTGGTGGCTATAACAGCTTCCATTTTTCTAGGAAGGCTTCTCACAAGTGTAGCCAATGGCTCCCTTGGGGGTTGCTGAATGTAGTGGTTCCACCTTTCACACTGCCCTCAATCACACTTTTCCTTTCATCCGGAGTTACGGAACAGGCCGGTACTTTGTTTTGTTTTTCTATAAGGAGATTTAACTTGGATGGGGAAAGGGGTAGTTATGGGATGCCCAGTGAATTGAATCCAACTTGATTCGGACCATCTATATACACGTCCTGTATATACACTCCTTCTCTTCCTCCAGCACACACTTGCTTCTCAATAACTCCTGTTCTACTCTCCTGCACAACACTTGGTTTGGGCCTAGCTAGCACATGGTGAGGCCTGCTGTAGTTTTAGCATAGCCTCTGAACCGCCCATTACAGGCAGGGACCACTGGCCCCAAAGTGTAGCAAAGTACATATGTGCTAGCTAGTATGATGGACTACAACTCCCAGCCCATCCTCTTCCAGGCCCTGCCAGCCCTTCCAGCTGCAATGGCCTTCTCCACTGCCACAGTGACACCACAGTCTCAACTGGCTCTTGTACCCCTCTCAGACTGTCTCTCACCCCAATCTGCTCCGGTGTGCCTCTTCCAGCTTTCCTGGGAGTGCCTCACACTCACCGACACCTGTCACTTGTAGTTCCTCTCCTGGAGATCTCTCCGATACTGCTCTCTCCCACTGTCCTTTCTGCTCTGGCTTGTGCCTCTCCTCCAGGAGCTCACTCCTCCTGGCTGCACCCAAGCACTCCAAGGCCGAAGTCACCCCCTCCCCCCTCCCCGGGAGCTCCCCTTAGGGCGTGACAGCCTCCACACTATTCCATCTCCAACTTTTCCACCCCAACTCTTCTCACTGACTGGGCTTACCCCAGGTATTTAAGGAGGCCTGCCCCCTGCCAATCCAGGTTGGGGATTGGTCAGAGCTCCTTAACATACTTCAGGAAGCTTCACCTCCTTTTCCCCACCCTTTCTTCCAGAGCTTTCTAAACCAGAAAGGAGGGATTACCAAGGGGTGTCACTACCTGCAGTCACCAGTCACTCCCTAGGCCATTCCCTGACCCAGAATCAAAACAATTAGGCCTGCTCTCCGTCAGGCCTGACTAAATTTGTCTCTCCTACCAAAAAAACCTATCATTTAGCACCTACCTATGGTCGAGGGCACTACACAAGATTTTGTAGAGTGTCTCTGGAAATTTGTACCAAAAGAGCATTCATGAGGTCAGGTACTGATGTTGGATAAGAAGACCTGACCCACATTCAGCAATCCAGCTTTAGAAATGGAGGAAGCCAGGGGTAAGCTGTGTTTTTACAGCTTATTCCTCTACCCAAAAATGAGCATTTAACCCTTGTAGTGTGGGAGGCCCAACTCAGTAGGGTTCATCCAGTGCCCAGGGCAAGGATGAAGAACTATGCTGCCCCTCCCCTGACGCTAATGCATGAAGTAGATTGGGCTTACCATCCTGCATCAGTTCTCTGCTCCCTTGTTCCAGCTGCCCATTGTTGGCATAAGGTGTGCACTGAGCATTAATGGCCAATTGCTTGCTTTCTAACTGCTGGGAGATGGTTGCGCGTTTGCGGTGTGCTTTTCTTGTTGGCTATGGGCAGAGTGTGAACCACACCGTGAAAGGTGTCGCTGTCAGAGCAGAGCTAAAGATCTTGAGCATGCGAGGGGTGTAGGGTTTTCCTCACCATGTGCCCCCCTCCCTCCCACCACCACATGGCAGTGCTGAACCCAGGATGGCTGCCTCTCCTGCACCCCCCCCCCCCTTCCCTGTCAAAATCCCACCTCTCCCCAGCCCAGCCCTGTCCTCATTGCAAGGGTATTTGTTTTTTACTTGTAACCGGAGGCAGGCTTTTAATTACTTGCAACACATTTTCCTACATTTCCTACTTCTCAAAGAAAAAAAAAACCTTAAATGATAAAAGTGACAAACATCATAGAAAAAGCAAGATGTATGAAAGAAATACACCAAACCATCTGACCACTAGAACACAGTCATCATAAAATTTTTCCTTCATTGGCTTGAACAGTAAAACATGGACAACTGTCTTCAGGGGCCCCGAGGGCCAAACAGTATAAGCCGAAGAGCTGCAGGCCACACGTTGGCCACCAGCAATCTAAAATGTCTTTGTATGCTGCAGCAATAGGAAAACCCTTCACTGGAACCCTCTGAACTCAACCATTGGAAGGAGGCGGGGGGTACTATTGGCCATGTAGTGGAGGTGATGGTCAGATGGCCACAACACGTTAGCCATAGAGTTTATTTGTATTGCCAATTCCACTGCAGCCATTGAGTTTCCGCTTCTTCGCCGCTGCAACATAATTACCTGACTGACGCGTTATCTGGAGCTCGTATCTCGCTGTGTAGGATGTCAGTCTGCCAAGGAGTATTTTCATTCAGAGATCCTCGCCAGTGATGTCTCTATTTCTAGTCTCTGAGTTATCTGTTTGTTAATCACACTTCTAATTAGATCTGTCGCCAGGTTGATTCACCATCTTAGCCCACGGATTTGCGTGTGCGTTTTTTTTTTTTTTTCCTTACTGGAAACTTCTGAAGTGAGAATGAGACACTTTGTGCTTCATTCATAAATGCTGCGATGAGGATGGGCTCCTCCCTAACAGCCATACAAAGCGGTGCACTTAAAGGGTTGTGTAGTGTGTCCATGGATGCACACAGCATTCATACGTGGTGACGCGTTGTGTATACTTGCTTTGTCACCTTATAGTCAAAGAGCGGAGGAGACTGGCGGCTGAAATGTTCAATGGCTGATTAAAAAAAAAAACAATAAAAACGAAATCAGTGAAAGAATTGGGATTGTAGTCACTCCGCTCCGGTCAAAAAGGTAGAACTCTCCAGCTCAAAAATGTGAAATGCCGCTAAACAGTGCTTTTAGATTGGACCTGAGATTACTGGTGCTTAAAGCAAGATAAAAGAATATATTTACAATGCAATACATCTCTGGAATACATGCACACCCCTGCCATGTTTTATCCCTTTAAATACAATGTAGGTACAGAAAAAAGAAATATTGATGTGCTAGAATTATAGTGTGCTGCTAACTGAACGCTTTGACATGCAAACACGGCTCAGAATTCCTAAGAAGGTGGTGTCAGCCCTGCCTAATTCATTTCTGATGGACTACAAAGAACACAGACTTTTCTTCATCTCCACCCTCTCCTCTGTTTCACATCCCATCCTTATCTTGGTGACCCCTCCTCATCTCCACAAACCCTTTTTAACTCCAACTCATCTCTTGCCCCCTCCTCATCTGCACAACCCATCCTTTATCTCTCCTCATTTCCTCTCCCTCCTCATCTGCTCCTTATCTCCTCCTCCTACTCCTCTCCATAACACCTCATTATCTATCTATTCCTTAGCACCTCCTCATCTGCTTATTTAATCCCC
>BLSH010277180.1:634595-658208 GCA_018402905.1 Glandirana rugosa
CGGAGGAAATTGTATATGATTGCAATTCGTTATTTCAAATAAATTCGGAAACATTCGAATTCGGTTCATATAGATGAGATATTCGTTATTATTGTTAATTTGAGAATTATGAAAAATTCAAATTTGGTTCGTTCCATTGGTATAGATGCAGCATTCGTTATTTTCGGTAATTCGGAAAAATTCAAATTCGGCTCATGATGCCAGTACTGATAGGCAGAAGTGCTAACCACTTAGCCACTGTGCTGCCCACAGATGAGCCTCTTATTTGGCAATAACTGAATTACTTGAGATTACAAAGCCTTCCTTTGGCAATATTTTTATGCAAAAAAATGTTAAAGGAGGCTGAGAAGATGAACATTTCAATCCAATCTGTAATGCCGGCCACATGACCAGTATGCTAATGAGGTCAGTTTCAGGGGAGTCAGGCTAATGCTGCTTCCAGAGCCACAGAAATAACCTAGAAACAGTATGAGACTGACTATCCAGCACATCCACCCTAATAACCATCCAACTCCAATGTGCAGGCTTGCAAGATTTGACATTATAAGGAGATGCCAGAACTTTTCCCAATCAGAATGGCCGGTATTCTGGCACTTTTACACCTTTTGGCTAAAGTGACAGTCAATATAACTTGGGGGGCTGCTATTGCTGACCTTCTGCAAGTGCCAGTTTGCTGGCTGTTGTGCTGACCCCTTGGCTTCAATACTTTTTGAGTTACTGGCCCAAAACTGTCAAGCAGATCTTATGCCATGTTTCCTTTATTGATTTTGGAAACAATGTATATCTATGTTTTTTTTAAAGGGTCGGTCTTCCTAAAACTGATGTTTCGGTTTTTGACTGACAGTTGCCCAATGATTTCTCCTATCCCTATGAGGAGTCTATCAGTGGGATTTTAGGTCTGTTAAACTTGCTGGTTTTCCCCCGTCTCTACTTTGTTTTATAGGTTAGGGTAATGTAACAGGAGGAGATGGAACTCACAAAGGTGGGTGGGAACACCCGAAAGACCCAGGGGGGCCAGGAACAAAGTTGAAAATTATGGCAGAAAGGCCTTAGAATTATGGTTGGATAATTATACAAGTAGTCAACGGCTGGCCCAGCCAACTTATAACCAAAAATTTTTTAGTGCACTTTATAAACTTTATTTTTAGCATTTACAGTAAAGTTTCATCAAACCAGTATATACACTATATTAACAAAAGTATTGGGATGCTTACCTTTACACACACATGAACCTTAATGGCATCCCAGTCTTAGTTCATAGGGTTCAATATTGAGTTGGTCCACCCTTTGCAGCTATAACAGCTTCAACTCTACTGGGAAGGCTCTCCACAAGGTTTAGGAGTGTCTATGGGAATTTTTGACCATTCTTCCAGAAGCGCATTTGTGAGGTCAGGCACTGATGTGGACGAGAAGCCCTGGCTCTGCTCTAATTCATCCCAAAGGTGTTCTATCGGGTTGAGGTCAGGCCAGTCAAGTTCCTCCACTCCAAACTCGCTCATCCATGTCTTTATGGACCTTGCTTTGTGCATGGTGTGCAGTCATGTTGGAACAGGAAGGGGCCATCCCCAAACTGTTCCCACAAAGTTGGGAGCATGAAATTGTCCAAAATGTCTTGGTATGCTGGAGCCTTAAGCGTTCCTTCACTGGAACTAAGGGGCCAACCTCAACCCCTGAAAAACAACCCCACACCATAATCCTCCCTCCACCAAATGATTTGGTCCTGACCCCATCCGATAGAACACCTTTGGGATGAATTAGAGTGGAGACTGCGAGCCAGATGGACAGCCTTCCCAGAAGAGTTGAAGCTGTTATAGCTGCAAAGGGTGGGCCAACTCATTATTGAACCCTACGGACTAAGACTGGGACGCCATTAAAGTTCATGTGTGTGTAAAGGCAGGCGCCCCAATACTTTTTGTAATATAGTGTAAAATATATAGGCAGAATAAAAATCCATGCCATGGCAGAAAGGTCTCATGGTTGGACAATTCTACAAGAAGTCAATGGATGACCCAGCCAACCAAGTCCCATCTATTACCAAAATTTTGTGTGCACTTTATAAACTTTATTCCCAGCATTTACAGTAAAGTTTCATCAAACTGGGATGCAAAATATATATAGGCAGAATAAAACGAAGTAAATACTCAACAACGCTGCTTTATTTTATAACATTGGAAGCAATGGACCGCTCATACTCTAGTTTACTGTATCTGTTTCCACCATAGTCCATCAGGCCTGTAACATTTTGTCCCCCTCCTTGTGCTGTTGGTGATATCTCATTATTTTTTTCCTCTCACCTGTGAGAAAAATGTATTTGTGGCTGGCAGACTTCCCCAGCTGGTGTTAATGGAAATGTCATATCTGGGCAGTTGGTGAATGTAAGAAACTGATTACTTGTGTCACCCAGTAAGGCAGAGAATGCAGAGAGGAAAATATTTCTGTGCATGTAAATGATCGTACTTTGCATAAAGGCTAAGTCCACTCCAAAATTAATTCAACCTTTTTAAAGGCCAAAGCCAATCAGGACTGAAATTCTAACTTGGGTGGTCCCCAGAGAACACGATGACCTATTAATATTCTGTGTCTTTTGGAGATTTTGCTGCTTGGATTCCCATGTGAAAGACCGGGTCTTAATTGGATCTGTCAGTGAAATCCATGGCAATATTACTTTTAGATAGTCATAGGCCAATGCCGAGGGCGTTCCTCAATAAATGTACTGTTGGCTGAGAATTGTATTTCTATCACAATATGTTTAAGTTGTACAACCATTACAAAGCAATTAGTCATTCTCAAAATCATACATTTATAAAGTAGCCCTGCAACGCAAGTGGAGAATATGGTCCATAAATGATAAGTATCACAGACATCTTAATCAGGATTCTAAAAAAAGGCCCAGTAGTAACATCAAAGTAATAAAAGTATATTGCAAGTCCAGGATTGGGACACTTAAGGCCTCATACACAGGGGCGTATCTTTAAAAATAAACAAAACGTCGGGCCCGACGTCTAGGGAAATCTGCGTTTTTCGGCGTTATGCATCGGCGTTAGTGAGCATAAGTGAGCGTCGGCGTCAATAGGCGTTTTTTAAAAAAAAAATCATCCCTCTGCTATTTTTCAACCTAAAAACGTCGGCGTCAAAAAACGCCGGAAAATGCCGGTACAATATTAGTTGGCGTTTGTTGACGTTTTGCGGCATCGGTGTCAAAAAATGCCAAAACATTACAGCCTCAGAACGCGATGGCTGTGGGTTCTACTTTCAGCTCACTAACGCCATCGCCATCTACAGCTCAAAAACGCCGACGTTTTTATGGGGCCATTGACTAACATGGAGAGCTGCAAAAAACGCCAGAAAACGCCGGCGTCAAAAAACGTCCGTGTGTATGAGGCCTTAATGTTGTGCCATTTTACCTTCCCGTTCCATAACAACCTCTTGGTATCCTCAAAGTGGATATCCATATCATTATCTCGAACAGATGAGGGGGTACTGTTTTATCCCTGAGAGCAAAAAAAAGGAAGAGGCAAAGAAAAGAGAAATGAAGAAACAAGGACCAGGGCCTGTCCAAAGGCCATCCCAGCCACCATTCCTCCTTTTATGCAATAGGGACTTGAAGGCATTGTATCCAGGGATTCCAAACTCTCTTAAACCTTGAAGTGTCTTTCAAAAGTCTAACCATCTTTTTGTTAATCATTATCCATGTCAATTTGCGTTTCATCACCTCCAGGTCTATCACTGGACTTAAAGTGTTACTAAACCCACAACAGTAAAAGCCTGTATATGCATCATAGCATGTTTGTTACACTCACTGTGGAACTTAAGGGGTTAATCCTGAGCATTGTGTAAAAAGGCGGTTTTATCATGTATGGATAGATACTTCCCTCCTGCACTGTCAATCTGGGCAAGTTCATATAATGCACAGCAGGGTAGTAAAGCTGCACATGCTCAGTTTGGTCTCGTATGCTGGATAGAACATTTCCTGTTTCAGTTGAACTGTTCAGGTCACATGATATTGACATCACACATGTGGGCGTGTATACAGGCTGTAGTGGAAATCTCCTCCTACTTGAACACACAGCTATGGACAAACTGTGCAGGTTATCAGGAAACCATGGTATACAGATCATTCAAAAAGGTATATAGTGGTAGTATGTTAATGTACAAAGAAGGTTTTTAAGCTGGGGGGGGTTGCAGATGAACTTTTTTCATATTACTGGGTTTGGTAACACTTTAAGTATTATATTTCAAGGTATGGTCTTAGGCAGCATCTCCGCAGGCTTCTTGCCTACCACCTTTAGGTTCAAACACTAAGCTCAGTCTAGGCCTTGGAAGGGTCTTAACTACAGGCGGTGGATGGACAGGAGACAACATAGCTAACATTACAGGTGTCTGCTCTTAAGGTGGTGGGTGGACAAAATACTACAGAGGATCTGTTCAGGCCACATGTTTGACATGCCTGGTTTATGGCCTTAGCCATTTTCTCCTTACTCAACCAACAACTACGTGGTTGCCTCCACATTTGTTAAAAATGCTTCTATTGCCTGTCTCTAATTCTCAGGAGGATTGGGGGTCATTGAGAAACTTTCTAGATACAGACAGATGAAGACTGCACTAAGGATTCCACATTGACACTGCTGTTGGTGTAACTCTGTGACCTCATCATGCCATGACTACTTTGCTAGAGTGAACAATTACTAGACTTCTTTGCTAGTAGTCCTAAAGTAGGTATGCTACCACGTAAATTCAGAGGCCCAGTTTGGTACTAGAGTCAAATGGATATGTCAGTGAAATCCATGGCAATACTACTTTTAGATGCTCCTAGGCCAATGCCAAGGGTGTTCCTTATCTCAGCTTCAGAATAAATGTAATGTTGGCTGAGCATCTCCCCAGGCTTCTCACCTACCACCATTAGGTTGAGACACTAAGCTCATTCTATTAGAGGTATCTCCTCCTAAGGTGGTGGGTGGGTGAAATACTAAAGAGGATCTGTGTAGGCCATATGTTTGACACGCCTGGTTTGGGGCCTGAGCCAATTTGTCGTTGCTCAACCAACAACTACATGGTTGCCTCCACATATGTATAAAAATGCTTCTATTGGCTGTCCGTAATTCTCAGTAGGATTGGGGGTTGTTGATAAACTTTCTAGATACAGACGTGAAGACTCGACTAAGGACTCCCCATTGACACTGTTGTGGGTGTAATGTTAGAGTAGACTACTACTGAACTACTTTGCCAGCAGTCCTAGAGTAGGTATACTCCTGTCAGTCTGTCCAAAATGTTTTATGATTTACCACAAAATCGTTCAGAGTTTGCCTTCTAGAGTCATATGGATCACAAAATATTATGGTTGTAGCTGTTGTATTCATTTTTCACATACAGTTGTGGGCCAAAGTTTTGAAACCTCAAAGCTTTGTGTATCGCCTGCACTTATATGTGTGGGATGTTTCACTCAGGATTGTAAGGTATGGGTCTTTGGACCTACCATAATGTCTAGGGGGAGGATGTGTGGCCCTTAGGTTTCTTCCACCTCTACCTTGGGGGGGGGGGTCTCTCTTTGGAAGAGCCCCCTACCTAGTACTTTTTGGTCGACTTCATCTGATTACGAAGATTGGGTCCATTGGGCCTTCTGACTTGGTGGACCTGACTGTGCCTTACCCCCATCAGGATTTCTTCGCTCCAGGGGGGTCAGGGAAGGGTCCTTCCGC
The DNA here is from genome assembly GCA_018402905.1 of Glandirana rugosa. Lineage (NCBI taxonomy): Eukaryota > Metazoa > Chordata > Amphibia > Anura > Ranidae > Glandirana > Glandirana rugosa. The sequence goes on from BLSH010277180.1 coordinate 640,292, forward strand.
TTGGGGTGCATCAAATGGTCCCCTCCCAAAGTGCACTTTTTTATTGTTCAAATTGTTTATTGGGAAAGAAGAGTCTAGTTGACAACACACAGGTTAAGAAACCATTATATACGAGACATATAAGAGTAAAAACAAAGAGTAAAAGACAAGATGCACAACTAAAGTGTAAACCATTTCGAACTAGGGGTGTGAGAAGGCATACAGTACAGTGGGTGTCAGGCAGTACAAAACATTACTAGTCTGGGGCAGAGGATCTCATTACTTAGGTAGCTATAAGGTCTCTCAGTGGGTTTAGGACGATCTACGCCAGTAGGGTGCCTAAGGGTAAAGAGATCCGACATCTGCTCAATCCATGGTAGCCTACTGTAACATGGCAACATTATTGGTATAGTTTGCACCCTTCATGCATAGGTTTCTAAATGGCCTGGCCAGAGTATTGGCTAGGCAAAATGAAGAAGCAATAGGGACAGAAAAGAGTGGCAGCAAGACAGAGGGGGGAGTAAGGGAGTAAAGGGGGGCTGGAATACTCGCCCATGGACTTATCTATAAGAGGGTCAGATCAATTTCGAGGGTAGAGCCTTGAGGGAAGTCACGGCATTAATAAGGTGTCATCAAATTGTGGTGGGAGAAAGTGGTGTATCCAGGGTTGCTATAATTTTGGTGTAATATTCAATCCTGTCTAGTAAGATCGCCTCCTATTTGGCATGGGTAGACAGCCTTAGCCTTAGTGGCATAGCCCTAATGACTCTGTTTTTAGTTTGCACCATGTTGAGAGAGCTAGTTTTCCAGGCTTTCACGATGGTCTGCTTGGCGCCTGTGTCTACCTGAAGGAATAGTTTATGTTCAACCTGTATTAAGTTGTGGGGTTGTATATTTATAAGGGCCAAAAGGGGATCCGGAGGCCCTAAGTGTACTTTTTTTGTGTTTTTACATAGAATTTTTTGGTTTTGCCCAACGCACCACAGGAATTGAAAAAAAAAAAAAATTTGGATACTCAGATAGGTCCCAAATTTTGACAAAATTTTGTTAAAAGGTTTAAGTTGTTTTTTTTTCCAGCTGTTTATTTATTCTGTGCTTCCTTTCTGCATACATTAAACTGTGTAGATGAAAAATGGGAGCTTTCTAAAAACTTTGAGAGGGTAATGCAGACTGGAAAATGTAAAATTAAAATAGAGTTACGTAAGGACGGAGCACTTAGATTGTACGCTCTGCAGTAATGGAAAGCGATTCCTCGCAATGCCTTAGTCATTGATGGTGCTATTTATTGCATGCTTAAAAGCACAGAAGATTTAAGTGCCCGGGATCAGAGTTGTCACTTACTGGTGGACGGCTCCGGCTCCATGGTTCCTTGTAGTCTTTCCTGCAGATGTATTTAATGAATTTCCTACTGTCACTCAGGAGCTATGCCCTCGCCGGGAGCTAATGAACTGTTACAGACCATGCTTGGCTATCTCCTCTACAATACCAGTGGGCATGAATTTACTGACGTGGTTTAGGATTGATTATATTTTATTTTGTATTTATATTTTATTTTTAATATATATTTTTTATTTTAATTAAAATTTTATATTTTAAAATATATTTTATTTGTAATTTACAATGTACATGTAAACTCTAACTGAATAACAATTACTTTGCTAAATGATTGTTCATCATAAAAGTTCCATGTTCCAAATATAGTATTTATCTTTTTATCCTTTGTTGCATCTCAGTGCTGCTGATCTCCTGCAGCCCCGTCCTGTCTACATTCACCCCAGCAAAGGCTGCGTGGCATTACTCAGAAAGAGGTTTCCTAACGGTGACCGCAGTGGACAATGAATGTATCATCTAAAATCATCTAAAAACTCTATGTGAAACTATAGCAGAGCAAAACCATATCCCTGTTCTTCTCTATGCTGTAGTTTCACACACAGTTTCCAGATGTTTGCAGAACAGTGATTTGGGTTCGCCTGGTTTTAGTTAAAGTGTTACACACAGTTTCCAGATGTTTGCAGAACAGTAGTTCAGTTTTTCTCAGTTTTAGTTAAAGTGTTACATACAGTTTCCAGATGTTTGCAGAACAGTAGTATGGTTTCTCCCGGTTTTAGTTAAAGTGTTACACACATTTTCCAGATGTTTGCAGAACAGTGATATGAGTTCTCCCGGCTTATTCATACTTTTTTTGACACAGTTTGAAGATGATTTTAGAACAGTGATATGGCTTCTACCGTTAATTAATACTTTTCAGACACAGTTTGAAGATGGTCCACATCCACCTCCATTTTTGATTTTTTTATGAAATTATTTTTTTAAAAATGCTTTTAGTTATTTCCCTGTCCCCATTTCTTTGTAGGGCACTTGTCCCACCCTTACCCCCATTTCCTTCCTTTTGCAGACCTCTAGGACTTTCCAAGACTTTTTTACAGCCATTTTTGTGCCTAAAAGTTCGGGTCCCCATTGATTTCAATGGGGTTCGGGGTCCGGGACAAAGTTCGGGTTCTGTCCGGACCCGAACCCGGACTTTGTCCCGAAGTTCGGCCGAACCAACAGAACCCGGACTTCCAGAAGTTCGCTCAACTCTAGTTGTAAAGCCACAAGTTTTTTTACTTTCATGCCTTCTATGCATGACGGTAAAAAACCTGTGTGCAGAAAAGGAGCCTAGAACTGTACAGTTTTTTTTATAGCAGGGCATTTAAGAATAGACAGGCAAACAAGATAAAAAGCCTGGAGCTGTACAGTTTTTTTTTCTTTATTATAGCAGGGCATCTAAGAATAGACAGGTAAACAAGAAAAGGAGGCTAGAGCTGTACCGAGTTTTTTTTTCTTTTTTGTTTTTTTTTTTCATAGCAGGGCAGCTAAGAATAGACAGGTAAACATGAAAAGGAGCTTAGGGCTTTACATGCTATTTACCTGACTGTAAACCTAATTTTGAATTTTTTTTTTTATTTATTATTATCATGATAACCCTTTGATTCCCCCCCCCCAAAAAAAAAAAATTAAAAGTCAGCAGTTGCAAATACTGTAGCGTCTGACTTAATACAAGGGCACTTACCTGTCCTGGGATCCCATGATGTCCTCACCTGAACTTCCCCTTTTGGGTGGAGCTCAGTTTTAAAAAGCAGGACAGCTAAGAATAAACAGGTAAACGTAAAAAGGAGCCTAGAACTGTACATGCGATTCACCTGGCTGGAAACATATTTTTAAAATGTTATTGTGTGTGTTTTTTTTTTTTATTATTACCATGATGAGTTTTTAGTTCCAACGCTTAGATAAAATAAGCCATTCAGTTCAGAGATTTTCCCTCGCATTCCTATTTTTCTGCCCTTAGATGTCCTTAGTAACAATGGCCAGCATCATTCAACCCATTCCTCTGGGGCAAGGTCCTCCTGGACCCCCCCCAGTTTATGACTGGACAGCGAAAGGAGAAGCAGCAGACTGATGAGCTCCTCTCTCTGTCACTTTGCTCTCTCCTCCTATTAGCGCGCTTCTTGTTAGCATTGCTTTTTTCCCCATCATACGCCAGCCTTTCTCTTTCTTGCATTGTAAAAATCAATTGATGTGACAACGGGTACAGAGCTGCATTACTTTGTGTATTTCATGTCTACCAGTGCAGGGAGGGTTGGGTGAGGTTGGCGGCGTTTCCTTTCCTCTGTAGAGCGTGGAATCGATGGAGATGATAAACGCACGCTGCACTTTTTACTAACGCTCTCTTCCCTTCAATATATTCTCTTGTTATTAGCTGGGAGGCAGGTAGATGGCTGCTAGTTCTAGCGTAGCACAATGTCTACAAGCAATGCGTGTTCCCTCATACATCGGCTCAATCCATTTGCATAATCATTTTTACCTCCGCTTCCCAATATGATGGAAGTGTCTCAGGTTTAAACAAACTACATTATAGTGGAACTCCGGGCTTTTTTTTTTCATTTAAAAAAACACATTTTTTAGTTCCCATGTGGATTTATTAAAAACGATTAAAGCTCAATTCCAGGTAAATCAGAAATGATCCTTTTTCAGTGCACTGAAAGGGTTAATAGCTCATTATGTCTGTGGGAGAGCAGAAACCGCTTTACTTACCTGATCCTCCGCTCCCCCAGCAGGTGGCTCTCCCCCACACTGTGGCGGGTGGACTGTCCCTCTGCATCCTCACGCCCAGAGCAGGGCTATGGACTCTTTATTGGTCTGGATGACATCAGGACCCTAGACCAATGGAGTGTGAGGTGCAGAGGTCTAGCTATGGTGAGGAGCGGAGGATCGGGTAAGTACATTTTTGTTTTTTCCCCCCAGACTTATATAAGCAATTAACCCTTGACTCATAAACAGACACATAGCAGAAATGTGAAATATGGTCTGGCCCATAGGGGGTAAACAGGTGTGATAACCCAGTTCACAAAAGCATCATGCATGTTGTGTATTCCTTGACGTCATTTTTTTATGAACCATTTGATCTCCGAAAGGATTTACCCCCCCCATTCTTGACCAGGCCATTTTTTCCCATTCTGCACTGCATTACTTTAACCACTTCAGCTCTGGAAGATTTACCCCCCTTCATGACCAGGCCATTTTTTGCATTACGGCACTGTGTTATTTTAACTGCTAATGGCGCGGTCGTGCGACGCTGTACCCAAATAAAATCTATGCCCCTTTTTCCCCACAAATAGAGATTTCTTTTGGTGGTATTTGATCACCTCTGCGGGTTTTATTTTTTATTTTTAAACAAAAAAAAGAGCGACACTTTTGAAAAAAAACAAACAATATTTTTTACTTTCTACTGTAAAACATATCCAATAAAAAAACTAATTTCTTCATATTTTATTCAAATTCTTTATATTTTCTTCATAATTTAGGCCAATATGTATTCTGCTACAAATGTTTGGTAAAAAAAATCCCAATAAGCGTATATTGATTGGTTTGCGCAAAAGTTATTGCGTTTACAAACTACGGGATAGATTTATGGAATTTTTATTTTTTTACATTTTTTTTTTACTAGTAATGGCAGCAATCAGCATTTTTTAGTGGGACTTCGACATTACATAGGACAAATCTGACACTAAGTGACACTTTTTGGGGACCAGGGACACCAATACAGTGATCAGTGCTAAAAAATATGCACTGTCACTGTACTAATGACACTGGCTGGGAAGTGGGTAACATCAGGGGCGATCAAAGGGTTAAATGTGCTCCTAGGGAGTGATTTCTAACTGTGGAGGGTGGTGCTTGTACTGTTGGAAGACAGAGATTCGTGTTCCTGCTAAGCGGAAACACAAGATCTCTGTTTTCCCCTCTGACAGACCGATGTTCTGTCTATATCAGGAACGATCCTTGAGTCCCAGCGCACATCGAGTCCGCACGGACATGCTGATTGGCTCCCGCTGTGTCCAATCACAGCGGGAGCTAGTCAGCTGGTCATTGGTGGTGCACGTGCGTGCCACAGACCCATAAGAAGCGATGACGTATCTGTAAGTAATTTCGCCTGTAGGAACCGGCGTGATTGGCTGTCACAGGGGTCACATGATCGGAAAAGTCCAGAATGCAAATGGAGTTTGAGATCTTTCTGTGAGCTGCCGGGAGCGCACAAGGCGCGTGCTCTCAGCACAGCACTGTCGGCGCTATTGCACGCAAATATGCGGCCGCCAAGTAGTCGCATATTTGCATATGTTCGGCGCCAAGAGGTTAATCAGGAGCTGTCTCCTGCAGTACTTCCTTTCCACCACTAGATGTCCTCAGTCTTCTGGGTTAAATGACAGCCAGCATCATTCAGCACAGGCTGTCATAGACCCGCCCCAGCTTATGACCGTACAATGAAGGAGAAGCAGCACAGTGATGAGCTCATCTCTCTGTCACTCTGCTCTCTCCTCCTGTCAGCATGTTCTGTGTTAGTACATGACCTGATTGGCTCTCACACTCTGAGCTCTGTTGTACAGGAACAGCAAGGGGGCTGGCAGTACTTTCCAGTATTTACACTGCTTGCCGCTGAAAAGAAGACTACATTTAATGATGTATTAATAAGCACAGAGCGGCATTGCTTTGTGTCTTTTATATCTGCCTGGAGTTTAGTTTAATGAGTGACCCTGTTAATGTTGCTTCCTATGCAGAGGAAGGCTTGGCCTGTTGCCAGTATAATATTGTGGCCTCTTCTGAAATTGGCTTGTGTTCTAGCCTCTTGGCCCCCAGCATGCATGATACGCAGTATTAGTGCACAGTAATGAGGATTAATTGAGGGTTGTGACAAGCGGTAGAAGGGAGTCGGAGGTGGCGGATATGAAATAAATATAGGTAGAGATGAATGAAGTCTAATGGCCATTAGGTTGCTACAGCTCTGTTCACCTCCAGATAAATTGACCTCTCATATGGAGTGATTCAGCTGCACCTGCGTCCATATCTCTGGAGGGCGTCTACAGAGCGTGAACAGGGCGCACGGGCGAGCATTAAAGGAGAACTCCGGCTGGAAGAAAAGTCCCCATAAACAGACTGATAGCAAGCTCTGGCTGAGTCTTTTTAGATTGTGAGAACCTGCGCTGAGGCTGCATTCACACAGGGGCGATCCGACTTGGCGCAACTTTGTTAGGCAATTGCAGCGCGACTTCGTCGCGACTTACAACGCAACTTATGCCAGGCGACTTTGCCTGTGGCCAATCAGAGAAGGGAGGGAGGGGCTTGCCCCAAACATAAATTCTATTCTTTTCACTGTAAAGTCGCTTGCATTAACATGGGGATCCGACTTGGAAGCGACTTCCATTCATTTCTATGGGCACAAGTCGGATAGAATTTGCCTTGAGTCGTGCAGGAACTTTTTTCTGAAGTCGGAGCGACTTAATAGCGTACATTAAGACGGCTCCCATTCATTTCAATGGGATTTCAGATGTCAAGCGACCTGGAGCGACTTGAGGCTACTCAAGTCGGAGCGACAGTCGCCCCTGTGTGAATGGGGCCTCAAGGGTTTCCATCAATTCCCAGCAGCTGTGGGCTAGGGGTCCAAGAAAATGTATTGTTTATTATTTTAATTCTTGGGTCTTCCAATGTGCCACCTTATACCTATAAGCTCTTTTTATTGTCATTCAACATAGGTGCTGGGATTTTCGGAGATGCATTTATTCCCTGCGAAGATCCATATTTATATTTATATGAATTTATGGGGAATAATAAAACCTTTTTTATATTTATTTTAGATTTTATTTATATTTTTTATGTATATTTTATTTATATGTGTATATCTTTGAGTGTGTATGTATGCGTGTGTGTGTGAGTGTGTATATAACAACAATAATATCCAGAAAAAAACATTTAAAAAAAGTTATAAATTGATATATTTATAAGTATTTGATCCCCTATCAATCAACAAGATTTCTGGCTCCCGGGTGTCTTCTATACAGGTAACAAGCTGAGATTAGGAGCACTCTCTTAGAGCCCGTTCACACAGGGGCGACTTGCGCTCCAACTTGAGTCACCTCAAGTCACCTGACATTTGAAATCCCATAGAAGTGAATAGGAGCCGTCTTAATGTACATTACTGAAGTCGCTCAGACTTCAGAAAAGGTTCCTGTACTACTTCAAGGTGACTTCTATCCGACTTGTGCCCATAGAATTCAATAGAAGTTGCCTCCAAGTCGGATCCCCCATCTACATGGAAGCGACTTTACGGTTAAAAGAATAGAATTTATCTTTAGGCAACCCCCTCTTTCCCTTCTCTGATTGGCCACAGGCAAAGTCGCCTGGCATAAGTAGTGTTGTAAAGTCGCCTGAAGTCACGCTGAAAGTCGCCTAGAAAATAAGTCGGATCGCCCCTGTGTGAACGCGGGCTTAAAGGGAATGCTCCTAATCTCAGCTTGTCACCTGTATAAAAGGCACCTGTCCACAGAAGCAATCAATCAATCAATCAATCAATCAATCAGATTCCAGTCTCTTCACCATGGCCAAAACCAAAGAGCTGTCCAAGGATGTCAAGGACAAGATTGTAGACCTACCCATGGCTGGAATGGGCTACAAGACCATCGCTAAGCAGCTTGGTGAGAGGGTGATCATGAGAATGGTGAGGAATCAGCCCAGAACTACACGGGAGAATCTGGCCAATGATCTCAAGGCAGCTGGGACCATAGTCACCAAGAAAACAATTGGTAATGCACTACATCTTGAAGGACTAAAATCCTTCAGTGCCCACAAGGTCCCCCTGCCCAAGAAAGCACATCTGAAGTTTGCTAATGAACATCTGAATGATTCAGAGGAGAACTGGGTGAAAGTGTTGTGGTCAGATGAGACCAAAGTCAAGCTCTTTGGCATCAATGCAATTCGCCAAGTTTGAAGGAGGAGGAATGCTGCCTATGACCCCAAGAACACCATCCCCACCGTCAAACATGGAGGTGGAAACATTATGCTCTGGGGGTGTTTTCTGCTAAGGGGACAGGACAACTTCACCGCATCAAAGGGACAATGGACGGGGCCACGTACCATCAAATCTTGGGTGAGAACCTCCTTCCCTCAGCCAGGGCATTGAAAATGGGTCGTGGATGGGTCTTCCAGCATGACAATGACCCAAAACACATGGCCAAAGCAACAAAGGAGTGGCTCAAGAAGAAGCACATTAAGGTCCTGGAAAGGCCTAGCCAGTCTACAGGCCTTAATCCCATAGAAAATATGTGGAGGGAGCTGAAGGTTTGAGTTACCAAATGTCAGCCTCCAAACCTTAATGACTTGGAATGGATCTGCAAAGAGGAGTGGGACAAAATCCCTCCTGAGATGTGCAAACTTGGTGGCCAACTACAAGAAATGTCTGACCTCTGATTGCCAACAAGGGTTTTGCCACCAGTCCTGTTTTGCGAAGGGGTTAAATTTCACTCATTAAAATTCAAATCAATTTATAACTTTTTTGGAATGCATTTTTTCTGGATATTTTTGTTGTTATTCTGTCTCTCACTGTAAAATAAACCGACCGTTAAAATTATAGACAGATCATTTCTTTGTCAGTGGGCAAACGTACAAAATCAGCAGGGGGTCAAATGCTTTTTTCCCTCACTGTAGGCATTTAGAGGCAGGAAAAAAACGCATTGCCAACACATCTAGGAGTAGCAGCGTTTTGGCAGGAAAATCGCTTGATGCGCCCAAACGCATCTAAACATTCATTGACTTTAATGCTTGAGTGTAAATTCATATCAATTGCCAAAATAAATTATTAATTTGGCCTATGAAATCAATTAATACCTAAACGCGCCTACATGAGTTTACAGGCATCAAGCATTTTATTTTTCTGCCACAATGCTGCTGCCAGGATGAAAAAGCGTGTAGGCGAGATGGGCAAACGCCCTGCGTGCATGAGGCCTAAGTGTGTTTTCATGCGCCAAATGCACATTTTTAGCATTTTGCCCAAAAAAAAAAAATGTGCTCAGGCAGCAGAAGGGCCAATGGCTATGTACTCAGTGACGTGTAGATGACAGGTCCTCTTGACGTGTCCCCAGCTGAGGTTCAGCATCTATAGCTCTGAAATGACTCGTCCTCATTTGTCGCCGACAGAGCGTCTGACCTTTCACTTTGCCGGGATCACAGGAGGCGCGGGGTACCCAGTGGCAGCAATCAAAGCCTCTCCCTGATCTCCAGGCAGACTCGGCACTGGCTCATACACTCTTATGATGAAAGCAGCAAAGATTAGATTTGTTGCTAAGAGATATAATCACTACTTGCGAGGAGAAACACGGAGCGCAACTTCTTTTTTTTTTTCTGCCGATGGATTTATTTAATTTGTTTACTGATGCATTTCCAGTTCAAGGCTTGGGCTAGAACGTGCCAGGTGACGTCTCCTTTCTATTAAGCTGGACGCTCATTAAGTGGCTGGAATGCTTGTTTGGAAATCTGATTTTAATGAATGTCTAAAAGCGGAGGGAGCAAAGCCTTGAATTGCGGCATCTCTTTCCCCGACTTATTTCCTAAAACACAATCTCAGCCACTGAGATCCATCCACCTCCCATGTCTGATCTTTCTCATTTAAATTGTAAGCTCTAGGGGCAAGAACTAACAAAAACAAATCCTGAAATAAAAAGCTATATAAACAGGTATCAAAAGATTTGTAAAGATTTATCATTTGTTTACAGCCAGTCTTGTGATACAGGTAATACGCCCCTTTAATCAGGAGCTGTCCCCTGCAGTACTTCCTTTCCACCACTAGATGTCCTCAGTCTTCCCGGTTAAGCCTATGACTGGACAGTGAAGGAGAAGCAGCACAGTGATGTGCTTCTCTCCCTGCCACTCTTCTCTCCTCCTGTCAGCATGCTCTATGTCAGTACATTTCCTCTGTCTACTTCACATGTTCGTTATTTTTCATTTAAATTGCAAGCTCTAGGGGCAAGAACTGAGGGGAAGAAAATCTTGAAATAAAAAGCTAAATACACAGGTATCAAACGATTTGTTAAGATGAATCATTTGTTACAGCCAGTCTTGTGATACAGGTAATACTCGCCTTTAATCAAGAGCTGTCCCCTGCAGTACTTCCTTTCCACCGCTAGATGTCCTCCGTCTACCAGTTTAAATGACAGCCAGCATCATTCAGCCCAGGCTGTCATAGACCCGCCTACAGCCCATGACTGGGCAATGAAGGAGAAGCAGCACAGTGATGTGCTTATTTCCCTGCCACTCTTCTCTCTCCTCCTGTCAGCATGCTCTATGTCAGTACATTTCCTCTGTCTACCTCCCATGTCTGTTCTTTTTCATTTAAATTGTAAGCTCTAGGGGCAGGAACTGAGAAAAAATCCTGAAATAAAAAGCTAAATACACAGATATCAAAAGATTTGTAAAGATGTATCATTTGTTGCAGCCAGTCTTGTGATACAGGTAATACTCGCCTTTAATCAAGAGCTGTCCCCTGCAGTACTTCCTTTCCACCGCTAGATGTCCTCCGTCTTCCGGTTTAAATGACAGCCAGCATCATTCATCCCCGGCTGTCATAGACCCGCCTACAGCCCATGACTGGGCAATGAAGGAGAAGCAGCACAGTGAAGAGCTTATCTTCCTGCCAATCTGCTCTCTTCTCCTATCAGCATACAGGTAATAATCACTTTAAATGAGGAGCTGTCCCTTGCAGTACATCCTTTCCACCACAAGATGTCCTCAGTCTTCCCGGTTAAGCCTATGACTGGACAGTGAAGGAGAAGCAGCACAGTGATGTGCTTATTTCCCTGCGACTCTTCTCTCTCCTTCTGTCAGCATGCTCTGTCAGTACATTTCCTCTGTCTACCTCCCATGTCTGTTCTTTTTCATTTAAATTGTAAGCTCTAGGGGCAGGAACTGAGAAAAAATCCTGAAATAAAAAGCTAAATACACAGATATCAAAAGATTTGTAAAGATGTATCATTTGTTGCAGCCAGTCTTGTGATACAGGTAATACTCGCCTTTAATCAAGAGCTGTCCCCTGCAGTACTTCCTTTCCACCGCTAGATGTCCTCCGTCTTCCGGTTTAAATGACAGCCAGCATCATTCATCCCCGGCTGTCATAGACCCGCCTACAGCCCATGACTGGGCAATGAAGGAGAAGCAGCACAGTGAAGAGCTTATCTTCCTGCCAATCTGCTCTCTTCTCCTATCAGCATACAGGTAATAATCACTTTAAATGAGGAGCTGTCCCTTGCAGTACATCCTTTCCACCACAAGATGTCCTCAGTCTTCCCGGTTAAGCCTATGACTGGACAGTGAAGGAGAAGCAGCACAGTGATGTGCTTATTTCCCTGCGACTCTTCTCTCTCCTTCTGTCAGCATGCTCTGTCAGTACATTTCCTCTGTCTACCTCCCATGTCTGTTCTTTTTCATTTAAATTGTAAGCTCTAGGGGCAGGAACTGAGAAAAAATCCTGAAATAAAAAGCTAAATACACAGGTATCAAAAGATTTGTAAAGATGTATCATTTGTTGCAGCCAGTCTTGTGATACAGGTAATACTCGCCTTTAATCGGGAGCTGTCCTCTGCAGTACTTCCTTTCCACCACTATATGTCCTCAGTCTTCCGGGTTAAATGACAGCCAGCATCATTCAGCCCTGGCTGTCATAGACCCGCCTCCAGCCTATGACTGGGCAATGAAGGAGAAGCTGCACAGTAATGAGCTTATCTCTCTGTCATTCTGCTCTCTCCTCCTGTCAGCACGCTCCTTGTCAGTCTTGGGGGGAGAGGGGGATCTGGATCTGGACAGTTGTGATCTGATCTAGACCCCTGGTCTAGACCTCATCTAATAGTGATCTATTGCTGGGTGCACTCAGCCAGAGTGATCTGCTACTGCAGGGAGAGGCAGGTATTGGCTGCTTTAGTTTGTCTCAAGCCTCCTCATTTACAGTACCTGGGTAATACAATGTGAAGCCAAAGATGATAAATAAGGAGGAGCAAGTCATTTGCCCCCCTGATCTCCTGGGCCCCCTGCAGATGTTCCCCTCTACTTTTCTCTGGTCTTGTTTTCACAGATCCAGCCGTACATTGTGGACAGGTGGTGTGCTCCTTCTTGCTTTAATCAGGAGTTGTCCCCTGCAGTACTTACTTTCCACCACTAGATGTCCTCCATCTTCCGGTTTAAATGACAGCCAGCATCATTCAGCCCAGGCTGTCATAGACCCGCCTCCAGCCTATGACTGGGCAATGAAGGAGAAGCAACTTTTCTTTTTTGTTTAAAATACACATTTTTTTAGAACTCATCCACACTTTTGCTTTGAAGTAACTCACACGTTACCACAGAGTGCAGTAACACCTGTTCCATGTGTTGGTACCATGCGATGGCATTCATTCTGAATGGCACGCAACACATCTTGCCCATGAACACCCCTTGCAGCTCGGTTATGGACATGTGTTGCGCTGCCAGAAATGGTGCGTGCAACTCCTCATTTGCAGTGCCTGGGTAATAAAATGATAAATAAGGAGGAGCAAATCATTTGGGCCCCCTGACCTCCTGCAGATACACCCTAGACCTCTATTTTTCTCTGGTATAGCTTTCCCAGATCCCACGGTACATTGTGGACAGGTGGTGTGCTCCTTCTTGCTTTAATCAGGAGTTGTCCCCTGCAGTACTTCCTTTCCACCACTAGATGTTCTCAGTCTTCCGGTTTCAATGACAGCCAGCATCATTCAGCCCAGGCTGTCATAGACCCGCCTCCAGCCCATGACTGGGCAATGAAGGAGAAGCAGCACAGCAATGAGCTTATCTCTCTGTCACTCTGCTCTCTTCCCCTGCCAGCATGCTCCTTGTCAGTACATGAGCCTGTTGTAAGACAAACTTTTTTTTTTGTTGTTAAATTACACATTTTTTTTTAGAACTCATTCGCACTTTTACGTTAAAGTAATGCACGCGTTACCGAAAAGCAGAGCAACTCATGTGTTGGTGCGATGCGATGGCATTCGTTCTGTATGGCACACAACACATCTTGCTGATGGACGCTCATTGCAGCTCGGTGATGGACATGTCTTGTGGTTCCAGAAAAGGTGCATGCGCCTCCTCATTTGGGTAATATAATGATAAATGAGGGGGAGCAAGTCATTTGGGCCCCCTGCCCTCCTGTGCCCTCTGCAGAGACACCCCAGACTTTCCTCTGGTCGAGCTTTCCCGGATCCCGGCGTAGATTGTGGACAGGTGGTGCGCTCCTTCTTGCTTGTCTCGCTTGCTATCAGCAGATCTGCCTAGTGATAGCTGCCCCCTCTGCGTGCGGCGGTCGGAGCTACGCGCGATTGGTTAATTAACATTGATTTATTGTCCCCCGGCTGCGCCGGCGTTGGCAGCCTCCTTCCCCATCCTCCCCTCTTTCCAATGTTTATTGCTTTTCCCTCGATTCCCCTGTCAGTCTTTCTCACCTTCCATCTGCGCCCCACACGTTTTCCTGCTCACGTACCCCAAGCCTGTCCTATGTCACTGCCAGCAGCTGTCATGTTGCAAAGTTTCCTCCTGAGCAGATGCAGCGCCGGCGCCGCACGTTCCTGGAAGGAAGGCTGACATATTGGCAGGTCTGCAATTACTTGGCTATTGATGACACTGCTTGGCCAGACCGCATAGGGTTGTCTTATCCTTATATCGCCTGCTCTGACTGCTAATGCAAGGCTGCTGTATCTGTCATATCGTGCTGCTCATGGCTGATAATAAAACTGCAGAGAAATATAGCCACGGGCCTCGTTGTGTCTTCTCTGGGCATGTAATGTTCCATTAAAGGAAGGCCTTGTGTTCTTTACCTGGATACAGGTGATCACTTAGGAGTCTATGTTTAAAAAAAATTGCTGTGTGAATGTGGCTGTCATTCACACAGGAGCCATGGATCTTCACTGTAATTTGCTCGATAACTTTATTTTCTGGGATTGATCCTAGCACCACCTAGTGGCAATAATGTGATACTTCTACTGAAATGCCTCGATCAGGAAAAATACCACATAATTGCCACTAGATGGTGATGAAGATACCAGGAAATGAATATATTAAGCAAATTTATAGTAAAGATTTGTGGCCTCTGTGCAAATTATTGACGCATTTACACAGCAGATTTTTAATGCATAGACCTCTTAGCATTTATCCTAGATTGTATGTAAACCCCATTTTTCTACATAGTTTACATACATGGTTCTAAAGCCAAGACATTTTTTTACCTTAATGCATTCAGTATCGCCTCCTCACCCCTCCAAGTCCTCACTCAATCCAGTGCTGTGCCCACCTGGTGAAGCTTTTTCCTCTCTCCCTGCATTCATAGGACACAGAGGCATTTGTTGTGACAGGTTCTCTCTAAATGAGACATCAGGAGTCTAGTAGACCCACTCCCGAGCCGGTCTGTGTGTGCCCATAGACACACACAGCGTTGCTCGGCCCTGCCCCCAGCTCTCTGCTCACAGGATTTGATTGACAGCAGCAGGAAAGCCAACAGCTCCTGCTACTGTCAATCAAATCCTGTGAGCAGAGAGCTGGGGGTAGGGCCGAGCAACGATGTGTGTGTCTATGGGCCCACACAGGCCGGCTCGGGAGTGGGTCTAATAGACTCCTGATGTCTCATTTAGAGAAAACCTGTCACAACAAAATAGTATCACATAAAGGATATTTGGAGCCCTTTTAGAGTTTAGTAATAAAAAAATGTAAGTTACACCCAAGCAATTAAAACCCACTGCCGCCCTTACCTTACATACACACATGAAAACCGTTGATTGTACTATACACAGGGCTCAAAAGTCCTGAGTTACTAGCCAGGCCTTAAGAGTTACTCGCCACCAGTTGCCCTACCCAATCCCTACCCTTCCCCGCCCCCAATTCCACCCCTAAACACCCTCGTAAATTATCTCACAAAATTACACTGTTAAATGCTTTATGCAGAATTAAGTTAAAAAAATTAATATTAAAAGCAATTTTTTTTTCATTCTTTTTATTTTGATTTTCATAGTAAAGTTACAAACGTATAAACATTCTGCACTGAAATGCATCAGTACCAGTTAACAATGCAGCTCCCATACTATAATTGCAGACTGGCTTCATTTAAAGAAGCAAATATAAATCACATATTCACGCACTTAAAGTTTCAAATCTTAACACCTCAAGAATATCAATAGCGATTGTAGGAGGAACAACAACTTTAACAATGTTTGTATTAAGCAAATTTCATTGATTTGACTGTGATAAATAAAATTAGAATAAAATATGATTGGCTGCTGTAGGCATTGTACACATCATTACTGCCTTGCGCTATGTACTGAGTGCAGGGCTGAGAGGTGTGCTACATACAGACTGCAGGGCTGAGAGGTGTGCTACATACAGACTGCAGGGTTGAGAGGTGTGCTTCATACAGACTGCAGGGTTGAGAGGTGTGTTATGTACAGACTGCAGGGTTAAGAGGTGCGCTACATACCGACTGCAGGGTTGAGAGGTGCGCTACATACAGACTGCAGGGTTGAGAGGTGCCCTACATACAGACTGCAGGGTAGAGAGGTGTGTTATGTACAGACTGCAGGGTTAAGAGGTGCGCTACATACAGACTGCAGGGTTGAGAGGTGCGCTATGTGCACACTGCAGGTTTGAGAGGTGCGCTACATACAGCCTGCAGGGTTGAGAGGAGTGTTACGTACAGACTGTAGGGTTGAAAAGGTCTGATACCTACAGACTGCAGGGTTGAGAGGTGCACTACGTACAGACTGCAGGGTTAAGAGGTGCGCTACATACAGACTGCAGGGTTGAGAGCTGCACTTTATACAGACTTCAGGGTTGAGAGGTGTGTTCCGTACAGACTGTAGGGTTGAGAGGTCTGATACCTACAGACTGCAGGGTTGAGAGGCGCACTACGTACAGACTGCAGGGTTGGGAGATGCGTTACGTACAGACTGCAGGGTTAAGAGGTGTGTTACGCACAGACTGTAGGGTTGAGAGGTCCGATACCTACAGACTGCAGGGTTGAGAGGTGCATTACGTACAGATTGCAGGGTTAAGAGGCGTGCTACATACAGACTGCAGGGTTTAGAGGTGCGCTACGTACAGACTGCACGATTGAGAGGTGCTCTACGTACAGACTGCAGGGTTGAGAGGTGCGCTACATACAGACTGCAGGGTTGAGAGGTGCGTTATGTACAGACTGCATGGTTGGGAGGTATGCTACGTACAGACTGCAGGGTTGAGAGGTATGCTACGTACAGACTGCAGGGTTGATAGGTGTGCTATGTACAGACTGCAGGGTTGAGAGGTGCGCTACATACAGACTGCAGGGTTGGGAGGTGCACTACGTACAGACTGCAAGGTTCCCCCATTCCAGTACAGAGCTCTCTTCCCCACAGCAGGCAAGTGGAAATTTTGAAGGGCTGCTATACACGTTACATATCGTCGCACAATCCGGAGTGAGAAATTTTTTTAGGGCCATTAATCACAGTTCAGTTTAAACTGATGACCTTTTAAAATGTTCATAGGTGCATGAATGTTATGGCTTAATATGTTTGGTATATATTTACTCAACACAAGCTTATTCAATAGTAATATATTGTGCTTGTGTGCCATAAAATTAACTTTAGTGTATTTTTTAATAAATTTTGTGCTCGATAAACTGTTGTGCTTTAATCGTCTGACATAATAAAATTGATCATTAGTTTATTATTTTGCTTCCAGAAAATGTATGTTTTGGGTGTTTTAAATAATCTTCTGGCCTAAAATGATTTTTTACATGTGTTTGCAAAAAAATGCAAAAATGGCTTTGGCAGCAAAAGGGTTAAGGGGACACACGCCGCTGACCACCAACATTTAAAGGGGCACTCCCCACCAACCACCATCATAAAGGGACACTACCCCCTGACTACTAAAATCTGCAAGCTGTGCTATACATTACATAGTCCTGACACCTGCACCTACACTGTATATGCTATGTCACAAACTCAGGAAATGTGATAATCCGTCAGAACAGTTGTTTTTCAAAATGTTTGGATTGTTTTTACATTTAACATAAAAAATGATGGTTATTAAATATCCCCAAAAAATATCTATCTCAAAAAACTCATGTGCTGCGTTGTCAAGTAATTGTCACTCACACTATGGCAGCAGTGAAAAATGGTAATGAAGGGCAGTGGCGGCCCACTCATTAGGGGCGCAGGGGCGCCCCCCCGATCCATGCACCCGGCCCCTAAACTACATGCAGTGTGACATGCTTGTGTGACATTAGTGAATTAATGTTCGCTAATGTCTTCCTGCTTCTCCTCCCAGCCAATCAGGAAGCGGGTCCTGAGACCCGATTGGCCAGGGTTCTAGGACCCCCAGCCAATCGGGTCTCAGGACCCACTTCCTGTTCAGCTGGGAGGAGAAGCAATGGCCCTGGCTCAGCTCTTCCCTCCAACCTCCTCCCCGCATAAGGTAAGGCCATGGATCGTCGCCTTCCCAATCACTTGATTGAGCACCAGGGGGGTTGGTTAGTGCGAATGGGGGTGGCGGGTTTGTTTGACGCCCCCCCCCCCCAGATTTTGTGCGCCAGCCGCCACTGATGAAGGGGTATTGC